>VZTT01014776.1:349-14107 GCA_013400855.1 Buphagus erythrorhynchus | reverse complement strand
TTTTATGTTTTACAAATGATTGATGCATGTTAATGAAATAATAAGTCATTAAGGAACTGTTTTCTTTTTCCTTCTCTTACATAGTTTACTTGGGTATTTGGCTCATACATTTGCAGAGGGAATGCTTCACCCATATTAAAAACCTTATTTCATTTATTAAAAGGCAAAACAGGGTTTATTTTTTTTTTTTAGCATTTGCCTTTTCATTCTTTTTATTGTTCTTGGCATATTTTCATTACTTACACTTAAAGTTTTCAAGTATTAATGTCCGACCATGAAAGCAAATTTTCTATTCCAGCAGTTTAAAAAATGCAATTTATTTATTTCCTTTTCATTATTATTTCTTTTCATTATTCATTTTTGGCATTGAGTGTATGAAAACCTTTATTTGAGTGTCTCAGGCATTTTAATGTTCCTGATGTAGTTATACAGAGAGAGCATAATTCTGTGTGTTCAGTGTTAAAATAAAGGTTGGTATTTGTGACATTCACAGTACTACTTTTTTCAAGTTGAGACACCGGGAATGCTTGAATCATGATTTTATTTTTGGCTATACTTTCAACCCTGGTCCTTTAAAAGTCGGAAAACCCTTACTTTGTTGAGGTACAAGGGGATGCTCAGAATCTCCTAGAGCCCTTGTGGCAATTAAAACCCTCTGGGGACATGGTAACACTCCAAAACCAGGTAAGTTTAAGAAGAAAAAAAATTATGGGCTAATAATTTTTGGCTGTGAAAGAGATTGCATGCATTGACTTGTAGACAGCAATTGCTCTACACCAGGTTTACTGTGCCTGGTTTGAACCTCAGAGCAGTGTTTGGTCATGGGGTAATGAAGCACATCGCAGGATCATGGGCTAATTTCAGCTTTAGTTTCTGAAGCAAGGCTTTAAGTAATTAGCTTCTTGAAACTGAGGTTTGTAGGTTTTGGAAAGCAATGTTTTAATCTGTTTTTTACAGCTTGCTCTCCTACTAAAATGTAACTAAAATTTGTACCCTAAGGGAACACTGTTGAATATTAGCTCCTGATTGCCCTCTAGTTCTAAAGAAATTACCTTCTAATAATACTGTTTTTGCTGTTGTTCAGGAATCTCCTGGCCTTTATGAATTGATGTAATTTGTCTGAGAAGAAAATAATTCTTACCTGAACTATGACATGGAAAGTGCTTGGTTTGGAACACTATGATTTTTATGTATGGACTTTATTTTCATGTTGACTTTTTTAAAAAGAAGAAAATAATGACAGAAATAACAAATAAAACCATTATTTAAATTACAGTTTGTAAGAAATACCTTTTCTATGATTAAACACAGAATTGAAAGTTACTCTATATGGTGATCAACAAAGACTGATTCTTCAAGGACCCTACCCTCAAAAAGAAAAAAAGAAGTTAAGCAGAATAGGGATTTTAATTCCTTAACTAACATTTTATGTTTAAATTATCAAAATTTAGTTTATCTTTTTGACAGAGAAAGAAGACGCCCTTCCTCGGTTTCTTGTGATGTGCAATGTTTCATGTCAGGACAGCTCCCCTGTGCAGCTCAGCAAACAGCATGAATTGCTCTCAGCATGTAGTTCAGATTCAGGTAAGTTAATAGACTTGCTACATTTTAAAAACACCTAAAAGTGAAATAAGGAATACATTTCTACATGAGATGTCCCTATATCCAGTTTCTTCTTCCCCATTCCTGAATCATTTAGGCTTCCTGATTGCCCAAACATTATCTCCAAACCTGTAGCAAAGCCACAGGATTTAAGCACTTTGGACATCCATAGAAATGTCTAGTCTTCTGTACAATTCCTCTCTAATATGGGGGTCATAGGGCACAAGATGGGAGACATGCAGTAGCAAATCAAGCTCTTCTCAAATATTCTTCATAGTTTTTAGCAATGAGTGTTGCTCAGTTTGTGTCCATGCTTGTATGTTCATGTGTCTGTATATCTGTATACATCAAATATTATTTATATATTAAATATTTCTCACTTTGCTGTGATGTGCCGTGCCAAATCAGCACAGTACAGAATTTTTCTTTCAGAATTTATTGATGGTCTAAAACCATTATTGATAATTGGAGAATGATGCCATTCTCCTTATCTTTACAGATGTCCTTTGCAGTCTGCAGTGGATTAAATTTCTTATGGTTATGGCTGATAGCTAAATGCTATACTTAATAATTTAGTATTAATTTATATGGCAGACAGTGACAGCTTTAAAAAGGTTTCCTTCCCTTCTTGTGGCAGGAAACATCTCTGTCAATTGCTGTAAATAATATTTCTGAAACAGAACATAAGCCAAACCATCATCTTTGTAATAGTAGACCTAACAGTTAAACTTAGCAGATGTAACTTATGAAAGTTTTCTGCTTGCCAGCTTCAAACTTTCTTTCTATCAGATACCACTGGGAAAACATCTCAGTGACATTTCAGTTTTTGATTTGTTAGTTTGCTTATTTATTTATTTCTTTTCTCTTTACTGAAAAAAATACAGTGAAATTTGTTTTGCAGGAATATAATTTAAAGGAAGATTATTTTCCTTATCACTTTGGAGGTAAACTAATTTTAATATGCTATTATTATTTTTAAGGTGCACTCTAATCAGATTTTTAGAAATTAGTTATTTTATATGAGAAAGTTACATAAAACTGGTTAGTTTTACTCACCTTTCACTAAAGTATGTCAGAACTGGCATATTACAGCTGCTGTTCATTGTCTCAAAAGGGTTATGAGAAATATTTTTCTAGCATATTGCATTTACTGCTAATGTAAGGCTTATGCCAGCAATAGCCTCTCCCTCTTCCCCCCCCACCCTGGAAAATTCCTCCACCATAGCAGTACTGTTAGCACTGGAAGCAGTAACATAGACCAAGTTCAGATGGTTTCTAGTGCTTGACTTAAAGCATTGCCAATAAGTTGTATAGATGGGCAGCTCACCACTGGCAAACAATTCTTCTTTTATGCCTGTTAAGTAACAGAATTATGTGTTGGAAGTATATCCATGATGTTATGATCTAAGTCTGGTTATGCTTCACTGCAACATTTTTCAGTGACAGAATTTAGAGCATTTTAGATATTGATCCAACCTGGTTAGAAAAGAGTGAGATTTTGCATCTTCACTTAGTGCCTGGCCTATGCATCTGTTGTGTGAATTTATTCCAAAGCCATGCTTATGTGGCTTACTCATGTGAGGATCCTGACTAGTAAGGGAAGAATTTGGGACATACTACAAACTGTGTAATATATAAAACTTATTTCTGATCTTGTAGTGTTCTTAAATTTAGATTAATGAGGTTACTGAATATTAACTGCAGAAGTCCCTTACCATAAGATTAGGTAACTAACTAAAATGTAGGGAAGCATTTGCAGGGCAGAGAGAGTGGCTGGGTTGTCTCTGGGAGGCTCTAATGAAATCCTCTTTCTACAGCTCCAGCTCTAAGGCACACAGATTTCCCCTAATCTTCAGGTATCCCTCACAACACAGAGGAAACACCTCCATTTCCAGGGAGCTAATATGCCCCATTATTTCTGTTAACAGATGTGACATTTGTGGGATTTAGCCATGTGCCACAGTACTGTTTGTTCTATAAATGTTTTGTTTCTAGGGTTCAACATTATTGACAAAGCCTGTTTATGTTTTGCTGTCTTTATGGAAGCTTGAAAATACATTACCAAAGACATATCACAACCTTTACAAAATACTTCAGTGTACTGTTATTATTGCCCTGGCTCTGTCCCTGTCCCTGTCTGTACTTGAACTATGTCAAGTGATGGTGAGAAGTGCCAAAGGCCTGAGAGGACTCAGAGTGCTCTCAGCTGGTGAGTGGCTCCAAGCTGTCCCCCAGAAGGAAGGAGCCTGGCTTTGTGCTGATGGTAGGACTGTGCTGGCAGGAGAAACTTGGTTGCTGGAAGCCTTTTTTAAAATAAAATCTACTGAAATTTGTGGCTCCTTGGTTTACCATGGAGAAAAGTGTCAACCGAGGGACATTGGAATGGAACACCAGCCTCACTCCATGATTTGTCCTATACCTTCATTGGCAAACACATATTGAGGAGCACATATGGATACCTGCAAATCCTAGAGGGACAATGAAAATGCAGTGAGTCAGACTTGGTTGTGCTACAGTGGAACTTGGAGACTCCAGGCTTTGGGTATTGCCAATTTTCTGATACTCACTCCTGCTGTCAATGTGTCAGCATGCACTGAGGTGTTTCCCACGCTTGAATGAGGTACTAAGTTCTGTGAGGAAGAGCAGGACATTGTGGGAAAATATGTGCCATGTCACATACCTAACACTTGGCAACTCTGAGGTGATAGTTATGTCTAAGATAACAGCAGGTAACGAAGTGGAAGTAGGTAGAGCATGCAAAATATTCACAATGCCCTGAGGTCACTGAACACTCCTGTGACTAGATATGCCCAGCCTCAGATCAAGTAAGGATTAGAGGAAAGGTGTAGCTGGCATATGTATCAAAAAGGATAAAAACCCCAACCAAAACACAAAAAGCCCAGCCCTTAAAGTACTGAGTTCAGAAACAGACGGAAATAAAAATATTAAACTGAAATTCTTCCAAAAAGGACAGGTGTGTGAGTAGTTCCTGCTGAAGGGGGGTATAATGTTTACATTTCTGCTCTTAAGCAAGACTTCACTTCGGCACCTCCCAGAGCATAAATATTGAGATTTTTAATGAAAGCAGCCACAGGACATTTAATAATAAGGACAGTATCTTTGGATCAGAATATATTGACACAGGCTATGTTAACCCAGTTAATGAAGCAATGTTCTTTTTCTGTTTCTATACTCAACAGCAGGGTTTAGTAAGGCAGAAATATTTTAGGCTTTTGTCCTATGTGTAAGTCCCTCCACATTCTGATCCCTTAAAATATATGCAAGTAAGTAGTTGATATTGTGGGTCAAAATGTCCAGCTGAATAATTCAGCAAAGCTTGTTTGTAATTAGGTCCCCTATTTCACCAAATATGGAGGAATCTTCTCTAGAGAACAATGGCAACAAACTGGGTACTGTAATTTCAGTAAGGGGTCCAGTTAATCAAGCATGAAAAACTTCTTGAGGAGAAACCTCTTAGGAAAATGTTGAGAAGCTGGAGTTTCATGCAGTGAATGCTACAGGAGATTGCATTTTTAAATGGAGAATGGACAAATATGATGAATTTGTAAAAGCAGATAAATTAATTTCTGTGCATCTTCATCCACTATTTACAAGGTGAAATATCCAGAGTGGTAATATGGAAGAGTTCATAAATGAAGCCATTTGGGCAAGTTACCAATATTGCATTCTACCAGAATTCTATTGAATTCTACCAAGTTACTTACAGAACCTGCTGTCCCAACCAGTCTCAGCCCATCCTTGTCCCCAGCGAGGGGTCCAAAGCCTGGGGCTGTGGCTGGAGCTGCTCTGGTGCCCATGGATGCTTGCTCCTGGCTGGGTCAGTGGGGTGGGTCCTGGCTGCTGTGTCCTGCCTGGCTGCCCCCATGGGGAGCTGCCATAGTCCTGGACACAAAACTAGTGTTGCATTTGTTATGTAGGAAAGGAGCAAACAAGGTAACCCAGCTACCAGAAATGTCCAAGAGAGATGAAAACTCAGTGCACTTGCAGCCCACACACCTAGGCAGCCATTTCCATTATTTGTAGTCCAAGAGCCACTCCCTACTCTGTGGCAATAATGATGCTCCCAATCATCCTCTAGTCTTAAGTAGGGAAATATTTTAAATAGAGCACTTGAGAAAGTATGGAACTATAATTTTATTTGGTTACTTGTATCAGTTCTTGAGGTAATGAAATCTTGTGCTGACCCTTCTGTATTCCAAATCAGCTGTCAGTGATGAACAGGGAATGAGTACTCCCTTGCTTACGTACATCACTACACAGCTGGCATTAGCAGGGCAGAAGAGGACTTGACTTAATCTAAAGCAGATCACACAGATCCAACAAGAGATTGACAAATGTAAATATTAGGCAGGAAGGACCAGTGACTGCACCCACTACACCATGGCCCCATTTTTTAATCTAATATGCATACCTACCTCGTGGGGAAAAACTAGACTATATCAGCTAATCTAACACTGAAATAGACAGCACCTTTTGCTTGGTTATGTGTCCTGAAGGCATGGCATAGGCACTGTTTAATGGTAGCTCCCATACCTGACGAGCATGAACTACATCTCAGTAAAAATTTTGGTTTTCTTAGAAAATACATGTTAATATAATTTTTAAGCAAAGGGTATGAACTGGGTGGAACATTTAAACTCACCATTTAAGCTTCCAAATTCAATACAACTATTACCTTTTTCTTTTTTTTTGCTGTATTCCTCAGTGGTCTTCTAAAAATTTCAAACCATTTCAGCCACTTTGAAAAAAGGCATAAAGATCTCAGATACATGAAACTTTCACACACTTAAGAAAAGCCAGTGTATGGAGAGTGGAATAAGACTGAGAGGGGTTTCCCTGCTGAGGAAAAGCCTGGAGTATAAGGATATCCATTGGCCAGTGATGATGGGAGTAGCACCTGGCTGGCCAGCACAGAGACAGTGCACAACCAGACATAGTACCTCCTGCCCCTCCACAGTTATTATTGACAAGACACAGTGTGGAAGCTGAGGGCTTTTTGAGATGTGAGGAAGTTAAATTTTAATGGAAAGGGTAAGCCATAAAAAGTTGCCTTGGGAAAATGCAAATTTAAAAGGAAAAAAGGATTCGGCAGTTTTCTTTTCATGGAATCATTAGTTATTGGTATTTAAAATTATCACAACACAGGATTAATGAAAAATTCTCTATCTGATAGTGTAGCACATTATCATGCTAAGTTACCATGATGCCTTAGTGAGCAAAAAAAAAATATTTTTCAAATGAGTGGAGGATTCAGAGGACCATAATTCACACGGCCTGAAATGCAGCTAAATTTCTTTCTGAAAGAAGCCTTTCTCACAAGATTCCTGGCACCTCTTGGGTACAGCTGGATCAGAAATAAAATACAAATAGCCTCTATTTGAATTCAGTGTTCCTTCTCTGGCCACAATGTCAATTAAGAAGTCAGCAAGGGTGTGTACGTGTGTGGGTAGATAAATGAATAAGTAAGATTACTTGAGTTATTCCCATAGGTTTAACTGCCACCTTTGTGATGATGACTCTAAAAATCTATTTCCAACCTCTCCCACTTTCTTATATAATACCAGATGTGTCATTAGTGTCTTCCTCAATCAAATCTTCTTTATCCTATTCTTCTCTGGGCTCCTGCCAGGTCACATATCTTCATAAAAGTCCTGAAATCCATTCCCACAGCCACAGATCTGATTCATCCTGTGACTCGTTTTTATCTCAGCTGTTGCAGGTTCTTTGTTTTTATTTGCAGTCTATAAAGCCTGCACTTGCACAACTAGTCCTGTTGGTTATATGCACTAGTAAAACCCCATCCTTTCACTGACAGATGAGAATGGAACTGAGTGCAATGAAATTGCCGGTTTATTGTTTTTTCACCTTTGAGAATCTAGTAAATTTTATTCATTCTGTTTTTCTCTTAATTAATGCAGCTTAGAGGCTCAGAACATGAACAAGCTTATTTGGCCTCCTCATATTTTTATAATAGCTGGTCAGCTGTGGGAAGCTCAAATTTACTTCCCATCTGATGGCAGTGTCCCAGGGGGCTCTAGATACCACTTTGAGAGGCAGAGGTTGGAAGACAGGATTCAGGAGTGCTGTGCTTGATAGTATATATCTGTAAGGAACAAATAGATTTTCATTTATTCCCAACCTCCAGATACCTAATAACTCCCTTTTTTTGCCTTGCTGGACATCCACAAAGAGAAAGCATATTCACTCAGATCATCCTAACTGAGGAAGTGATACATCCTCATGTCCAATAGAGAGTTTTCTGTTTCCTTAGGTGGTACTTCAGAACAGCTTTTAAAAGAGTTACTATTCATAATACGGTACTTGCTGAAGATGCTGATGAAGACCCTATTGTGTTCAACAGCGTTCATATTTCCAACATCTCTGACAAACTTGCCAAATCAGACAGAAATGCAAGGAGCTGAAGGGCACTGTTGAGTCAAGTATACCCTGCAGTTGGCAGTCCTGATGAGGGAAATTGTGATCATCCAAATCTCAGTTCCTGGCTTTTTCCACTGGCACAACATCATTGACAGACACTATGGTTTTCAAATCCCCTTTAAAATAGAGAGAGAGAAAGAAAATGCATTTCAAAACAAGCCCATAATAGCATTTTCCATGCCTGTCCTTCTAATTGTCCTGTTACACTTGTAAGGTTAAAAGACAAGAAAAAATAATTACTACAGAAACAGACACACCGTAGTATTTGCATTCAGATGATGATTTTGGGTAGGGCTCAGGAAATAGACCTCAACTGCCAGGCTGTGAATGAATCTTTGTTTTCTTGCCTGTTTCCTGCAGGAGAACACAGCAAACTGCAGAGTGTGCAGACCTTGGACTTAAGCATGGCACTCCCCAGTTAAGCTGCCTGTCGTTTTTATCTGGAAGTGCTCTTATTGCTCTGAAAGCGTTAGAGCCTTCTGCAGTCACTGAACCCACAGACTTGGCTTGGCTGCAGATCAGGCGCGTGAAGAACGTGTGACCTTCTCAACACAGAAAATCTTTGTCGTGAAATGAACTCAAGTAGCAACACAGAAATCTGTACTGGGAATAGCTAGCTCCTCTCTGCTTTTTCTGTGAAGGGTTCAGCCAGTGTTTCTCACAGGCAATTGTTACTTTTTTAACCTAAATTTTCCAGGACTCTTCCTGAGTCCTTGGGTTAAACAGTTATCACCATGTAAAGAGAGGACACTCAGCTGTTCTCACACATAGAACCAAGGGAGGAATTAATTGTTTCTTATTATCTGCTTCCAAAGGCAGGCTGTCCCCTCAGTGAATGAGGCAAGAAACAGTGAGAGAGCCTCATAATTTGAAAGGGTAAGGGCATAAACCTTACTAATTGGATCATCCTCTCCTACCCCTCCAATGTGACTGCAAACATCTGGATGCCATTTTCTTCCTCCCTAATGAGACAGGTTCTGCAAAGGAGAAGAACTTTGATGCTATAAAAATATTGACCTGGAAAAGGCCTGTCTGAAAGGCTTCTGTATGAAATTCTAAAACTGGTTACAAACATTAATGAAAAGTGTTTCACAACTTTCTTGTCAGACAGGTAACAGTCATGATCACCATTTGATGTCTTGCATGAGCTGGGACACAGACTATGTGAGTTGCTCAAAGTGACAGAGATGAGAACAGCATCCAGCTTCCAGTGCCACAAATACGTAAGACATGTCAGGTCCCCAGTCCATTTAATTTCATGAACAAAGCATATTAATGTAAAGATGAGAAGTATAAAAATCAGTTTTAATCTGTGTGGTGACATGGATAACATTATTTTCAGCAGGAATTGTATGAGAGATGCTTCAGAGAAGCCACAGCCAATACAATGGGTGATGTGTCTTGCAGAGTGCCCTTATGTAAGTGGGGACACTCAGACACTGGGCTTCTATTTCTACGTCCTGTGTTGATCTGGTGAAAGCCAGTGCTTAGCTGTGCAAGGGTACACTAGCCTAGCTATTGCTTGATCCTTACAATTGATGGAAATATTAAAACCAAGTCTGTTTCCAGGCTGCTGACAAACTTGCTTGGGCTGGCACTGTCCTTTTTCTTGTATATAGGAAAAGATAGCAAGACATGTTTGGTTCATCCACACCCGAATTTTCTTGCAGCAGAAGTGAGCAGTGGTTCTATTCCCATGTAACAGTCACCATGTTTTACTTCACGTAGAAAGAAATGGGTGAAGTTTCTTCAGATACTAGGCAAGTTGCATCACGATGGATTAAAACAACAGCTTGTTCTGCAGATCCTTAAGGATTAAGAACATTTATTTCTAAACACTAAATCCCAGCAAAATGATAGGAGGAGTTTGTTTTTGGCTTGGAGTAATACCACAACTGATAGTAGGGACACCAAGTAAGATTATAGTGAACAAGGCTAGGAAAATGTAAAAAAAAGCATAACTCAATTTATTTCTTATTTAATTTATTTTTATTTTCTTTTGTTCAACAGGTTATTGCACTGCTATATATTTAAAGTAAAGAGTAAAAGCTAAGTTATAACTTTATTTTTATTTCAAAAATATTTTTTATTTTGTTTTGAGTTTATTAAGAAGTATATTATAGGTGGAAATTTCTAAATATTGCACTTACCTGATATGTATTTTATTGTTATCAAGTATTTGTAGTTCAAGAAAATCTGGTATATTAAGAAATTACTCAGCAGGCAGGAGAGAAAGGGCAATGAAACCTAACTGTGGAAACTTCTGGCTATGCATAGAGAGTCAGTGTGCCTTTAGCAGAAGTCTTCTTCTATGGCAATGTTGTATTGCTTAGAGATTGCAACACTTACGGTGTTTAATTTCCTGCAAGCACTCTGATGTGGTAGTGACAGAATTCCAGTATCTCCAGCTGATGAGATTTCAGGTATGTTGCTGCACCAGCTTATTCAATTTCTTATGATTTTAATGTAACTCTACAGCTTCTGTATACCCCTGCCTGGTGTGATGTGACAGCATCTGCAAAGCATTGGGGAGTAGATATTCAGCATTTAGAAGCTACTGTAAGTATCACCTGTTGGCAGGGAAGACATTACTTTTGCTAGCCATATGTATCCCACAACCTGCCCTTTCACCTTCCTGGGGTTCTCACAGTTGTCCTGCTGTGTTTTACTTGCGAAAGAGGTGGCAGGAGGTAATTAACTTGGCAACGATTGATTTGCCAGTGGGGTTGTTCCAGGTGTTGAGGAATTGTTGCTCGTACCCTTTGAGTGTCAACACTGATATACTTTAACAAGATTCTTGCACTTTGACTTTGCTTCTGGGATTAAGAGCTTTTCCAAATGATCAAGATTATGCTTAGACTATGAGAGAGATGCATTCAGGGCACCTCAGTGTCTTGGTTTTTTTGACTGTCTCAATTGTCCATCACTGTTTTGCTACTCATGGTATGTAGTTATTACTAAAGACAGAGTTGAGTTGTAAGTACTCTGAAATAGGCCGTTGCAGGAAATTTTACATTCTCACTCTACACAGCCAGATATCCCTCTATCAGATGGCTCCAGAGGGATACAGTCCTTCCTCCACCTGTGTTTGTGCCTGTCCTGTGCAGTTGCTCTTGTGCAGAGCACTACCACTCCTACTGTACACGGATCAGCCAGTCCTCTTTGCCGAAATAATCCTGCATCATCAAATTATCTTTGCTAAATTATCTATGCTTTTATATTTCTTATGGAGACTACTGAAAATCCCTACGACTTATAAAGGCAAAACAGGGATGGTGCAACCTAGCCTTGTTCAGTGAATCACAACAGGTATGTCTTCCAAACACAGATGGAGACTCTCTACTGCACAGAAGTACCTTTCTGGCCTTTAAACACAAAGCAGTTATGGGGCTGGATGTTCTTCTCTGTCTTCCTGTACATCAGCATGTTGACATTTCATCAGTGACATGAATTTTCCATGTGACTTCTATTTAGTCACTAAAACCTGCCCGCATATAACTGTGTAAACGTTATCTGCTCTCAGAATCATTATTATGCTTTAAAATGCTTGCAACTGTGAAAACCCATGGACAGATGTTTCCTAGTGAAGAGTGTGTGCCATGGCTACTTGCATGTGAACAGCAGAAATATGAACTTTTCAAAACAATACATATTTTGTGGTCAGGTTTCTCTAAACCAGTTAGTGTCCCCACCAAAAGCAGTTTCCTGGCAGAACATAAGGGTACAGCAGCTGTTTGAGCAAAAAATAAGCCACCCTGTTGCTGGGGTGGTTTTGTATATCTTCAATAGATTTTTTTTTAAACTACCTAAATTCATGCTGCAAATTCACAAGCAACATGCAGAAAAGGATCCTTCATATGCACTAGGTATGGGATATCACTGCATTTTTGGTGTCATTATTTCTGTATGCCAGGCTTCTTGTTTGGAAAACTGAGTGAAAAGTTACCTGTCTATGAGTCAGGTACATGAACTTTAAAATTTGTTTCACCCACCATTAATTATGTTCCTTGCCCATGTGTTTGCCTTAGTGCCTGTATTTATCTCACAAGATTAACAAAGTCAATGTACTACATGGAACATTTCATTGACCACCAGCATTTTCCTATTATTAATTAATTTTCTTTTCTTATGGTAAACACGAGAAGACAAACACCATGTTGCTGCTATGATGCTCTAAAATGATGGCTGAAGGCATCCCTTTACATATACCAGAATTTTACGTATTTCTTTGGTTCTGCTTAGAATAGAGAGGCTTTGGAATTTATTTTTTTCATAAGAAGTGAAAGACATATATTTGTTTGTCTTCTGTATTCTAGGAGGCACATAATAAGGAAAATAGATTAAAAGAGATCATTATGCTTCCAGGTATGTTTAATATGTGTGCACTTGAATGCATATTCAGTTTTATATTTTGTTCTATTACTTGCTTTCCAGAACAAAGAAACTCAGAAAAATCCAAGCCAAAGAAATGGCGTGTGAGAGTGTGCATCTGCATACAATAATTTATATACTAACTGCATTACGTAATAACACAAACCAGCTAGCCAGCAATGCTCNCATTACACTGTGCACAGAAAAACTGAGCTTTGTGCTAGAGATCTTGTTGCATTCACGGCCATCTGAATCTTATGCTTCTTTCATTGTTCTGTTTATCTCAATTTAAAATGCAGTTCCGATTTTGATCTCAGAGTTCTATAAATCCAAAATAAGTCTAACAGCTTCAAAGAAGTTTATTTCTGCTTTACATAGTTATAACTAAGATAAAAATCTGACCCATAGGCACATTCATTCTGTAGCAAGTTAAAACATGTGCCCTTACTGTTGGCAAATCCTCAAGATTAACAGACATACATGTGTTGCTAGAATGGAGCTGCTTTTCTTTTTTTTTTTTNTGTGTTCTTTTTTTTTTTTTTTTTTTTTTTTTTTTTTTTTTCTGCATCCAGTGCTATTTTTGGTTCCTTCCCCTTTGACACACATTCCTGGTAACAATTAAAAGCAGCTCTTCTTAGTACAAAATTAAAGCTGATAGCTGAACACTATATGTGTCACATACATTTTCTGTATTGTGTATCAAATACATAAGATGCTGATTGTCATATGTGGAATAGAAATGGGAGGTAAGATTGCCCTTTTACTTACAGTGGTGTAAACCAGCACAGTGAAAGATGGATAGAAAAATTATTCTGGGGATCTATTGAAGTTTGGTGCCTGACTGTCAAAAGAAGCAAGTGATGCTGAAATAGGGATTGCTTGTGCTCTTGTGGGCTCTGAATGATCCCCATCTCTGCCTGTGGAAAGTCTTCTTGGAATGAAAAGCAATGCTCAAGGCCATTCACATCTTTCCCCTCTTGAAGAAGCCAGAGCTGGCACTGCAGGACCTTACACTAGTAGGTGTAATTGCTATTTGCTAGGTGGCTGCTCCTGTTGTCACACTGGAGTTACAGGTCCTATCTCCCCTTTGACACTGCTCTTGTCCTTGCAGGTCGAGATGGACTTGATGTCTGTTCTGTCTGTGGACAGACTCTACATCAGAGGTGTGAAGGATAAGTGGATGACCTTGTGCATCACAAATTCCCACAGCCTTAATTCCCATATAGTCTTGCTGACATAAACTACTGAATGTCCCTGCATCTAACTGATTTCCTCCAGAAATGTATTCCAGTATTTTTGGAGTAGTCTTGAAGCCTCAGGGATCTT
>VZTT01014774.1:25385-38233 GCA_013400855.1 Buphagus erythrorhynchus | reverse complement strand
TTAAATATGAAAGGAGGCTTCCTCCAAGAATTGTTATATTGAGCATCACAAAATTGCTGTGTTTTTTTTTTCCTCCCAGAGAGCTAACCTCCATCTGTTTCTGAAAGAGCTTAGCATTCATGAAGTAAAAAATTATATTTCAGAACATAGCTCTTTATCATTTGCCAGTTAATGGGGCTAAGAAAAGATTTGAGTAGATTCTTCTGACTGCAGTGCAAGCTCCGAGGAAACAAAAGGAACTGCCTAGAGGTGTTGTGAAGGCATAGTTATTTGATTATAACTTAACCTCTTGCAATCAGAAAGCAACAAAAGGACACACAACACATAGGTCATTACAGAAAATGCTGGCATTTGGCGGGTCATACTTCAACTGACTTCTGAAATCTGAAATGCTGTTAGGCAAGCAACACACTGGAAGGAACATAAAGAGAGAAAGTATTAAAAAATGCAAGAGACCAATAAGAGAACAAAGGAGAACACATTTTAGAGAACATACAGTTTTCAGTTCCCTACTCTGGAAGCTGGAGAGTAAAAGGAAGCAGCGATTGGTATGTCCTTGACCAAGATATTTGAAGGACTTGAGATTCTTCTCCTTGTGTATCTGAAAGCACTGGAGAATTCGACTTTTTGTTAAGCACCCAACTCCTTTTTATGCCTCTTATTGATTGCTGTTGCAATGTTGATGGTTGGCCACTGAATATTTGTGGCTTTTGGGGGGCAATGCACGACCTTCTCTGTTACCTGACAGTCTCTGAGCAATCTGCTGCCTAGCAAAACTCTGTCTGCTAGAGGCTGTTAGCAAACACATTCCCTCACTTCCCTTCATTTCTGTGTCTCAGTGAAAGCAATTGAAGGAAGGCCACACTGTGGATAACTATTCAGTGTATCTTGCTTATCCAGCCCTCCATTTGATAGTTTTATGTGTTGGTTGGTTGGTCTGAACCTTGAATACACCATAGAATTATTATTTTCTGAATAGGCTAACTTGTTCAAAAATATATTTTGATTAGGGCAAAGAAATGTCTCTTTTCAATAGCTGAGTTCAGTAACAGAAATATTTGCTCTCTCGCATTCCAAAAATCAAGCTTCAGTCATAAAAAACCCATGAAAAGATCAAAAAGTTAAAAGCAAATGAAAACCTGTATCTGATAATGGACAATTTTCAGAGTAGCTGTCACTGCTGGTAATACGTGAATCCTTTTGTAAACACTCCCACACCTCTCCAGAATGTACATAAACGAATACCACATATAGGAAATAATCACATATGTTGCAAGCACCGTTTTATTAGTGCTAATAGTGCTATTTATACACTCCCAAAACATATGGCAAGTTCATACTTTTAAATTGGCTAAATCTCTCTTGTTTGACAGTGTTGTACTTGACCTGAATTTCCAGAAGAATTTATGGAAGTTTGGATCTCCCACCTTCAGGGCAATCACTTAGAAGTGCTCTGGAGGGGCTGGGTATTTAGCAACAGATCAGCATTTCTAGGGGCATCTCTTCCAAGGTAACTCACTTCTGAGAAGTCAAAGCCTAACACATACATAGCGGTGCCAGCAGCGTAAGCACAGCTGTGGCACTATTCAGCTAAAATGGGGAGAAAGGATGCATTTAAGGAGACACAATGCATTTCTCTGGTTGACTTGGCATAACCTGATGCGATTTTCCTTTCAATTTGCTGCAGTCCCACGTGTAAGTCAAATGGAGCAGTAACACTTGTATCTACAGGATCTGTATCAGTAAACTTGCTTGGACACCGCTGGTTTCTTGGAGGGGGGGAGGGAGGTTCTTTGGTCATTTGGGGTGTGTTTTTTAATGTTCTGCCTTTGCTGTGACTTCAGGATAAGTGGCATCATTTATTTAACTTTTAATTGGGAGTATTTTGACCTGATGATGTCCTTATGGTTTGGCTGAAATGTGTTTACTGGAACAGCAGGAATGCTTTCCCATTCTTAGTAAATTGAGAGCAAATAGAAGAGAAGGTAGGATTTTGGAGGTTATAAAAACTTGTTGCTGCATGCCATCTTTTTACTGCTACCATTGCTGATGCCCCTAAACCCTTGGTCTGTAATGCCCACATCCAGTTTGAAGGCACACTGGAAAGTCTCATCTTTCAGTCTAAAATAGCATCAATCTTTTCCATTGCAAAAGCGATCAGGAAGATAAAACCATTGCAAAAATCAGTTCACTGGGGTTAAGTGAGTGTCACTCAGCTTTCAAATACCATATTGTGAGGTTCCCATAAAGGAAGAGAGAGGAGGAGGGAGAAGTTTGTTCTCTCAGTATTGCAAAACCCATGTTCCTGCCCTAGGAATGAGCAGGAGCCCACGTCCACTGGGGAGAGGCAGCTGCTGAGGAGCTCCAAGATGGTTATAGTCAGCCAGCAGCACTCCAGGGCAGTTATTAGAAATACTTGCCTAGAAATCTTGGTGACTTAACCAATTTAGCAAAGATCTTGAACTTGGTTCTGGACACAAGCAAACAAGAAACCCCTTAACTCACTTACACGCACAGAGTGGAAAAACAGGGGAAATAAAGCCTTGCATACTGACCTGGTACACTCAGTACGACTACTGCAGAAATCACACAGCCTACACTGAGCAATTCTGTTCTTCTTTTGGGTGTCTGCAGAAATGGCTGAGAGCAGAATCATCCTCCTCCTCAGACATCCAGAGTGTTCAGCAAAGGAGCATTGTTGCTAATGGTATTTGATTTCTAATACCTTTTAACTTAGTAAGAATAGGGACAACCTCTAGAGACGGCAGTAAAAGTTTCTGAAATGTGGGTGATAAAGATGCTGAAGTCTGTAGATATAAATGGTTTTGAATGAGGGAGACTGAAAACAGGAACAATATCAGCTGAGCTTACTTTTGGAGTTCTTCAATTATACTTTGTGAGGGAGAAGAAAGGAGAAAGCTTATTTTATGCAAAATCAGAAGAAAGCTTTAGGCATTTGATTTTCAAAAAGTAAACCTTATTATTATTATATAGTTAAAAGCTGAAAATGATAGCTTCTAAGAAACATTTTTCCCTCCTAACCAACAAAAAACTGAAAAAAATCGACTAAATTTAGAACCCTTCTATATCCAAAGCTGAAAGTTTTGAATAGACTAGTAAGAGTACATAAAAAGTGGTTTTGCATGAAAGAAGAAAAGAATAATTTTTGCAATTCAGCATATTTAAAAACAGTTACAAGAAACAGAAAATACAGGGGGAGAGAATGAGAGAAGTGTGAGCACACATGCACATGCATGTATGGGTACATGCATGTGTGTGTGCTTGCAGAATGAATTAGGAATAGATAAAAAATTCAATATACAACTGACCTTACTGCTGCAATCTCAATAGATGAGGCAGTTGGACATGAGCTGTCAGATTTTAGCTGCCTCGATTGAATTCTTTTTTTTCTACAAGTACCTCATCTTCCATTTGAGTCAGGAGGGAACTTTCATGCTTATTTTCTTGGAAAGTACCAAAATGCACATAGGCATATTTTGGTGTAGGCATATCCATAATTTAGTAGCATTGGCACTGCTACTGTTACCACTATGTATCTGATAAACAGATATTCTGGTTGAATGCAATACAGAAGTAAGTTTGCTTATAAATCATAAAGATTTTATAAATCATAAAGATGGTGGAAACATTTCCATGGATTTCCTGCTAGAAGCGTAGCAATAAAACAACCACCACCACCACCAGATCAAAGAAAAAAGAGCCAAAAGAAATTCATATTTTCCTGCATTAAGGAAGTCTAACCGAAATGAACTGGTGGTACTGGGGTTGGCAACATTTAACATGCTCTGAATGATACTCATCACCATCTGTCTGATCAACACCACGAGGAAGCTCATACCTAGACCTAAATCAGGGTGAGGCATCAATGCACTGAAGGTCATGGCTGACACTGTCATGCAAGGCTCCACAAGCAGGAGAAATGGTTTGCCAGGAGAATTCTGAAGTTCAACAGCAGATGCAAAGTCCTTCCCTGAGAGGGAGTAATCCTGTGCTGTAACACAGGCTTGGGACTGGCAAAAAGGCAGTTCTGCAGAAAACTGCTTGAGGCCTTTGGTGATGGTAAATTAAACAGGATTCAGCAAAGCACCCCTGCAGCAGTGCAGGTGAACCTCTTGCTGGGCTGCTTTAGCCCAGGTGTAGCCAGCAAGCTGGGAAAGATAATTATTCCCACAGTACTGGAGGGGCTTCACAGGAAATACTGCACTCATTTCAGGGACACCCAGCCCAAGAGAGACATGGACAAGCTGGACCAGGTTCAGTGGAGGACCATCAAGTTGCTTGGCAGCTGGGGGACATGACATGTATGGAAAGGGAGCCGGGGTTGAAGGAGAGGAAGTAAGTGGAGTGCTAACTACCTTCTACTGCCTAAGGTGGAGTTACAGAGAAGGGAAACCAAATCCCCCTCACACAAAGAGGGGCACAAAGAGAAAAAAAATGACAAGTTTCCACCCAGAGAAATTTGGACTGGATATTAAAAACGTTTTTCTGTGCAAAAAAGTGCTTAAGTCTTGAAGCCAAGAAAGTTTGTGGAGAGTCCATCACTGGGGATTTTAAAGTTTGACAGGTAAAGGCCCTGAGCAACCCCAATCGGACTTTGAAATCACTTCTGCTTTGTAGCAAGAACTTGGACTGGTTGACCTCCAAAAATCCCTTCTGATAGAACCTTTCTATTATACTATTCTTCTTTGAAATGATTTATTCACGTGGGGAACTTAACTGACCAGGAAGAAAGAAAAGCGAAAGTACACAAAATCCTATAAAAACCGAGCAGAACTAATAAGAATTAGAAAAGAGTTTCTATAAGCCTGTTCAAAACTCCTGATTCATATCCATATAGCTAGTTTAGCCAATGCAAGAACTCCAAAGACTAGTAGATTATGATTCACACACAAGAAGGAAGTTTGATGTAACAGTATGGTGTGGGTTAGTCCAAACACTGGGAGGCAGGAGACATTTATGTTTTCTGCCCTGTCACTTTCTGGAGGTTGATTAAATGCAGTGTCTGAGTGCAGGTTTGTATCCTGACAGTTTGGCTTGGAGAGTGAAAAATTTGAGCCCTAATTCCACCTTTGAAATACAGTGAGCCTGTAGGCTTTCACCTGAATAAGCACGTGGATCTGGGATATGAGAAGAGACTTGCCTACACCAAGAGACAGACAAGAGTTTTCCAAGCAGAGTTCTGCCTCAGGTCTACGGTTCTTGAGACAGGAGAAGTGGATGAAGAGCACTTACATTCCTTTCCTCACAGGATTTACAGTCTAACACCAGCTGAAAGTGGGTATGGACAGACTTTCTTTCAGGAAGAGCTAGGCAAGGCAGAGGACACTTATTTTCTCTTTGTACATTAGTAGCAGTTAGGGAGCTCTTCACTGGAAGCAAGTGTTTGCTCAAAAGCTATTTACTCTATCCTGCCCCTATGCATGAAGACTGTCTACTGCCTTAGGACATTTGCTGATTGTCAGTCTGTAGCTTTGTGAAGGCAGGAGAAAGTGAAAGAGAAGCATTCCCAGCTCTGCTGTGAGAGTTCTTCAACTGATGAGAATATAAGTCTTTATTTTTAGTTTAAAAGGAAGAGGGTTGATCACTTCTCAGAGGCTTATGTTTTGCAATTACACATCACAGCTCAAATAAAGGCTGGCTCTGTGGCCCTACCTTACAGTTTTTGACTGTGTAACTAGTTACTCAAAGACACATGCACACCAGAGAGCTTTAGAGATGTGTTTCTCTTATAAGAGGGATGTTCACAGCAACCCCAAGCTCAAGTATACAGGGAACATTATACAGATCCAGCAACCTCATCCTTGCATGATCCCATGGCCCCTGTGGGCCATGAGGGGCAGGAGGAGGAGGACATTCATTTCACAAGTACAGCCAAACCTTTTATTTGTGGTTGCTTCTTCAGTGCAGGGCACAAGGGAATGTGCAGCACTCACTGAACATGTAAGTAGTGACTATGCTACAGAAGAGGGGTGGGAGTAATAGTTCCTGAATGGCTCCTTAGTAAAGTTGTGCTAGAGTGTTTTTGCTGGTAAACCTTTGCTTGTGGTATTATAGTATTAATGAGTAGTTTAGTGTTCTGTGGCTGTCTTCTATTTTGTCAGTGGCAGCATAAACCAGAACTAGTTCCTTCTCATGAAATGTTAATTTTATCTCTGGAAGTCTCTACATACCTATCTCCAGTGTGTTTTAGGTTTTTTATGTTGACTAAATTATAGTCTCTTTCCACTTTATCTTCTAGATAGCATATTTACTTATGTAACAAACTAAACAGAGAAATATTGTCCCTGTTACCAGATACTTGATCTATTAATGCCCTATGACCTTGATAATAAATTACTTCAGGTTTGTGGTAACAAGTATCTGCTTGGGCTGACTACACAAATAATACTGATATGCCCCTTTGCAAAGGCCTTGTGCAACATTACCAAATATATTGTATGCTTGTTACAAATTCAGAAGTATTTATTGATTGAAGAAAAGTCAGAATCCCAAGTGTTAACAATGAACTTACCTGAAATTAGTGTCTTTTTTTCCAAGAAACATGCTCTGAGATGATTGCTTGAGAGACAGGAGTGAAATCCATGCAGTCTTAAATTTCCATTTTCATGAAAGTAGGTCCTTACTTCCAGACTTCTATCAAATCTGCTTATGTTCTTCAAAACATGATATACCACATCTTTTCTTTCACAGAGGTGAAGCCCTGAGCCTATCAAATGAGGCAGAATGTGAGTTAAGATAAGCAAGGATATATTTTTAAAACTCTTCGCCAATGGGCTTCAAGCTGTAACTTGCCCCAGTTACTTTGACAGCTTCAATCAACCTGGAAGTTCATTATTTCTTTTCAATTTATAAAGCCTGCATTCATATTATAAAGCAGAAGATAATCCCTATGAGTTAAGATAAATCCATAGGCAGTGCTTACTTTAGTTCTAATTAGAATCTGCACGTTTGTTATGGAAAATGCAAGTTATGTGATTTAATCTTTCATATTGACAACACTGACCATATTATTTCTGTATTATAAGTTTGCCTTTCACATATATAGCAATATAAAAAGGATTATTAACTTAAATACTGCATTACAAACACTGATCCATACAGTGAAGCAATTACATTACAGCAGTTTAATATATAGAGGCATAGAGCTTTTTCTACCACACTCAATAGCAATTTAGCCATTAACTTAAATGAAAGCAAGATTAGGTCTAAAAGAGGTAAAATGCATTTTTTATAGCTACAGTTAATGACAATGTCAAAGCAAAAATAATGAGTCAAATAATTCATTGTGTACAACTGCCACTGCTATCTAAAAAAAACCACTTCAACCAAACCTCTTATTGTTAATGGCATTTATATCATCAATCAGAACATTTATAACATCTGGAGAAGGTAATAATTGCTTCAGCTTGGTCCTAGACTTTATCTTGGATTTAAGTCCAGCTAGTAATTATCAGGGGCTCACGTTCATCAGATCCTCAGAGACATCAAAACTCTGCAAGCTGTGGGACTGCTGTGCCTACCAACTCCCCACGTGTGAGGAGCTTGATGCAGTAGATGGTCTCTGAAAGCACAGGTTGCCATTAGCTGGAGCTGACTGTCTATGCAACCTGGAGTACTCACTTATTCTCCTTTAATGAGGTTATTCTTTTCAATTTACACACACACAAACACACACACACACACATATGTATGGTATATGGGGGTCCTGGTTGATGGCAAGTTGAACATGGGTCAGCAGTGCCCTGGTGGCCAGGAGGGCCAACCCTGTCCTGGGGTAAATCAGGCACAGCTTTGCCAGCCGGGTAAGGGAGGGGATTGTCCTGCTCTGCTCTGAGCTGGGGCAGCCTCACCTCCAGTGCTGGGGGCAGTTCTGGGTACCACAATGTGAGGAAGATATAAAGCTATCAGAAAGCACCCAAAGGAGGACAATGACGACAGTGAAGACCTTGAAGGGAAGCCGTGTGAGGAGTGGCTGAGGTCGCTTGGTCTGTTCAGCCTGGAGAACAGGAGACTGAGGGGAAACCTCATGGTGGTCTGCAGATTCCTCGTGAGAGGAAGAGGAGGGGCAGACACTGATCTCTGCTCTGTGGTGACCAGTGACAGGACCTGAGGGAATGGCACAAATCTGTGTCAGGGGAGGTTTACACTGGATATTAGGAAAAGGTTCTTCCCCAAGTGGGTGGTTGTACGTTGGAACAGGCTCCCCAGGGAAGTGGTCACAGCAGCATGCCCAACAGTGTTCAAGAAGGATTTAGATAATGCACTTGGGCACATGGTGTGATTCTTGGGCCTGTCTTGTGCAGAGCAGGGAGGTGGACTTCACTGATCCCTGCAGAAGTCTTCCAAGTCAGGATATTTATGATTCTGGGATATACTTCAGGATGAAAGCTCTCACCTTGAATATTGGAAACTGTGCTTCAGTTCTCTCCTCTGTTGTGACTGTGATAAAGGAATGACTGGCCTAGCTCATAAACTGGATAATAAACTAGTCAGGGGTGGCAGATCCCTATCCACTTGCTGTTGGAGCAATTCTATCACACACACTCAAAAATGAACAGGTGAAAAGTGAGCACAAAAGATCCTACCTGTACATGCAGAAGATCTACATGGTCACATATAAGTCAGATGAAGGAAGTTTTTGCTAATGACTCTCATAGATATGTGAAACTCTTGTTCAAGAAGAAACGTCTTTACCAACAAATGCTAAGGGTTTCCAGCTTTGCCTCTCCTTAGCTATTCCAGGCAATCAGCTTAAATTGAGCATGTAGCAGGATTCTCTGTGACATGAAAAATTAGAATATTGATTTTCACTGGCTACGGCAGAGAAATGAAATTGTGTTTCTCATAGCCAGTACTCTGACTTCTGCACAGTGTTAGACTTTCTAATCACATCAGTGTTCTTGACAATTTGAATACAGGTTTCTGGCTCCACCTCTGCGTGAGGTAAACCTGCACAACTTCTCACTTAAATTACTTGCAAAATCTGTGAGCTTCATAGAATGGCAGCTGTAAAACAAAGGCTGGGAACTACCAGGAAATGTACACAAGACTTGGCAGAACTGGGAGTGAAATGCTGGCTTCCAGCTCTGAGCAGAATCCCAGAGGCTATTAGGCATTTTGTATTTTTGCAGAACATTGCTTGTCTTTGCAGGAGATGAGGCAGCCAATATGAAGAAAATATGGCAAAATCCATTATACCTAAGAGGAATTAAAATGTCAGTGTTTTCTGTCCCAAGGAAAAGTTTGACATTAAATAAGAACCAAACCTGCTTCTTCATGTATTTGAAACCAAATATTAGCAAGAGTTTTTTTGATGCTTGAAAATACCTCTTTTATTCCTTCCTTACGGACATTGCTGAAGAAATGAGTGGGTGGTGATGTATTCAAAGCATGTCTTGTCATGTCTAATTAACTATATAAAGAAATCAAATAGCCTTCTTCTTCAAATATATATAGGACATTAATAAGAATTTATTATTTTATTGATAGAGCTGACTATTGGCTAGGAGAAAAAATATTCTTGAAGCTTGTCAGGACCTAGATTTTCCAAAATGTTACAGAGGACCATTATCACTCAGCTGTCTAAAGCAAGCCTCAATCAAGTGATTAAGTAGAAACAATATCAATATAATAAAATGCTGTAAAAGAATATACCTCATAGTTTGAAAAACTGTTCATGGGATTTTATTTTATAACTGTCCATGATTTGTCTTGGGCTTTTTTAATCTTACAAATGGAGATCATTCTCTTATGATAAAGTTCTAGCCAATAGACATTATCTGTTAATTATTTTTATAACATATTTATTGCAGAATTTGTTCAAGTAAGAAGTTATTGTTTAATTTCCATGATGGATGTGCTCATTTCATGAGTATTAGATTAGTGGAGAGTATACAATTTGTATTAACATGCATATGTCATTAAAGAATACATTGTTTTCCAGCTGTCTCCAAACAAAAGCAAGCCTATGAGATACTGATTTGCTTTTTCAACATCTACTCATGTGGATAGTTCCAGTTCATATTAATGTGAGTAAGAATTACATAATTCAATCCAAAGATTTTGCATTTATTTTGCTTTGTTTTGCCTGGTTTTTCTTCTGTGTTCATTCTCTTAGAAAACACACACAGAGTTTTTTCTTGAGATTGGTTTCATAGTAAGATTAATTTTTATGCTAAATTCAGCCAGACACAAACTGAAAGGGCAGCACATCTTGCCTAAGAGGATGAATATTTCTGTGCTGTGAGGGAAATTCCTGGATTTCGAAGGGAGGAGCTATGGGTCCTCACTTTCTAAATCCCTTAACGTCAATTAACTCCTATAACAAACAACAGGACCAAACATCTACAGGGTGTCAAAAGGGCAGCACAGACTTTTAGAATTTCATGCTAAATTAGCAGTTCCTATACTTTGCATGGTCCTAGCAGCCAGGAATCTCCTGCACCTGCAGCCATGAGTGTTCCCATTTCAGCCAGTCCACTTCTCCCATGTACATCCTCAAGTTTTATCGTCACTCGCGGCTTGTTGAGGTTTAGAATTCTGAAAGACGTGGGCTTCAGACAGACAGAAAATTTGTTTTGAAATTGCAAGGGCTCGCTCATACTTCTAGCTCAAAGTTACAAGCAAAGGTGATGAAGAATGTAGTACTTTTAGTAATCCTTGTGCCCACCAGATCTAGGCTGGGATATGCTGAATTTCACTGCGTCACCCTGCAAGAAACTCAGGGTACAAAGGTACTCCTCACCAAGATGATGGGCAGCATAGTTTGTTTCACAATGACAGCAGAGCATCATTATGGTTTACCTCAACAAAAGAAGACAGGAAGAACTCCTGCCTTCCACAGCATAGGTATAACTTTGGGTAGCAAAACAGGATTTAGTGTCTAATTTCAAAACTATGATGTGACCTTGGCACTCAGCAGTCACTTAGTCCTGGTGGCATTTTGCCACCTTCTTTTTGACATAAAGTAATGGGAAGATGAGGTGCAAAGAAGAGCAATGCCTCAGCCACCTGAGGGGATGCTGACATCCAGGATCTCAAGCCAGGCTTGCTTTGAAATTGTATCTTCCATGAAGGTCACTTGTATTTCTTTACTCTTCCCACATTTCCACAGCAAGAGATAAAAATATGGTATGGGAAATCTCATCTTGGTGGGAAGGTTTCCTACTACTCAGACAAATATAAACTATGTACCAGTACCCACCCCTCCCACGTTCCTCCCATGTTCCAGAGTGAAACAGTGCTCTATGCCCAAGATGCCCAGCTCAAGCACAGAAGCTATGTGGGTCACTACCCTCAGACAAGAGCTCTACCTGTTGGATTCAGGGCCACAGCAGCTCTTGCTAGCAACTTTGGTTCAGAACACAGGATATGAGCAGTGGGGAATAATTCAGACACCTCTCTGTGCCCAGGGCTCCCTAACACCTGCACAAGGAAGCTCCCATTCCCCTTATGGGACCCTTACCTTCCTGATCTGAAACACCAAACTCTTTTATTTTGAGTGGTAGCAAAAAGTGGATTTCAGTTTCCACGCAGGTGACCAGGCACCTCAGGATTGCACATTTTGGCACCAAATCTATGGTTTTTAACGGGGCAGAGTTAAGCATTTGCCAGGAAAGACATAAAGCAGTTGCAATTCCACTTATTTTTTCTTTTAAGATTTTATCTTCAATAACAGTCCAATTGCCTTGATGCTGGTTGTTTTTAGTGGACACTTTCAGCTTTCAGGATAGTACTGCATTAAAAAGCCAGCTCATGCATATGCAGTTAGTGGTAAATAATCAAGTATCTCTCTAATTAAAACACATCTAGGAAAGTCTAAACTAATTTAACATCTAAATGACAGGTTATAAAGAGGTAAGGAAAACACAGAAATATTAGCCTTTAAAAAAATTGCTTGGCATTAAAATTTTTAAATGAATGGCGATAAACATCAACGCATCTTGCATGAAAAACCAAACAAAAAAAAGATCACTGAGACAAAGTTATGGAAAGAGATAAAAGTCCATGTGTGCTCCAAGTGAAAAGACATGGCAGAAATGTGCTCAGCTTCCCCAAGATGCTATTAATGTCTGAGAAAAAACACTACTGAAATGTAACAAACTAATTAAATTGGACATACATGGGAACCAATGTGAATAAATTATTATGCAAAAGCAAGGTTTTCCCTACATATAGCAAATGCTAGGAGATGGTGTGCTGGCAAGCAAGGAGTGGGGTAAAAGCAGGGCTGCCCAGCTGATGATCACACTGAGGGACTCTGGCACTGAAGCATCACACTTCAGTGTGGATGGAACCCATCACAAAAAATGGGATAACATCCCACAGAAAGAGAGAGGATTGGAAAGAAAATTGTGTCTGTGACTTCCTACAAAGGGAAAAAGAAACTGATGCAGGACTGCTAAAGCAACAGTGCCATCTGCTGTGTACTCCCCTCCGAAGGCCAAGTGATTTTAGCTGCCTCCTGCTCTGCTGCAGAGATGGCAGCAAATCTGAGAGCCCCCATGTAGCACTGAGCTGAGGAGGGCAAGATGAAAGCCAGCCTTCCCTCCAGTCCAGCCTATGTACCTACCTGTGTCTACAGGCNAATAAATAAATAAAGGATTTTTCTCTCTCTCAGTGTAGCAGGACCATGTGCTCAGGCACTTTGGGAAGATCAGTCCACTATAAAGCTGTCTGTCAGTGAGACAGGCACTGTGCATGTGTAAGCAACCAAACAGCTGCTGACCAATCCCTTTCCTATAATGTATTTATGTCACCTTGTAAAAGGGTTTTCATTACTTGTGCAAATCTGGTGTCAGTTTCAATCCATGTTTTTATACACAGTC
>VZTT01014774.1:9054-21702 GCA_013400855.1 Buphagus erythrorhynchus | reverse complement strand
AGACCCCCTCCCAAAAAAAAAAAAAAAATCACCTGACAGTCATGGCAGGGCAGCTCTGAGCTTCACACCACACACGCACAGCAGCTAGGTCAATCCAAACCATGTAAGCAAATTTGTGCCTCCTTACTGGATCCTGTTGTCTTTCCTTTCTTTGTTCTATCTTTTTTCCTCCTGTCCTGGATTTTAGGTGAGTACCTCTCTGTGAACAGGATAATTGTTACTGCTCTCTGTAATTGTGGCTATGCATTGCTGCTCCAGCTTCAGACTGCAGCTTCTCTTTTATAGGACTGACACCAAAGAGTAGGAGTACATTCCACATACGTGAAAGGGAGGGAGGCAGGCATATTTTTACAGCAGAGAGGGAGAACTAGACATAAATCTCACTGTCTACAGCACATGGTAAAATCTGGGGCTAGACAACAGAATCTGTTCTTGTTTTATGTGTTTCGAAATCATTCTGTAGCAATATGACAACAGGGGTCCAAAATTCCTCACTTCCAAAGTAACAGGGACAGTGAATTTATGGGGGGCTTCACAGGAAACAGGAGGGGATCTCTGGAGAATGTCAAGAGACAACAGGACTTTTTGTTTCTTCACAGTGATGCATGGACTCTTTCCCATGCCTTTAACATTGCAACAGCCCCTCAGGAGCTGGTTAAGATAAATGTCCATCTAGAATCATATTGGAAACTGAGGATTTAGGAGGTACAGAGACACAGAAAAAATGCCACTAAGTGCAAAGTATATTCTGCTCTTCAGACTAGTTTCTGCTCCCTGAGGTTTGTTCTCCATTTTTCACTTACTATTTTTGTTTGTCTTTTTGTTTGTTTGGTGGGTTTTTTTTGTTATCCTGCTGTATAGTTAATGAAGAGAGGCCTCTACTAACGATTAACTTGATTTGGATGCCAAATCCAGAAAAAGAGGGTTGAACTGGCATCAGTTAAGCAGTCAACTTTAATTAAAAATTTCGTTAATAAGAAACATAGAGACCAAAAAAAGAAAAAAGGAAGGAGAGTGGGGAGCAATAGGAAAGAGACAGCATAATCAAAAAAGAATGGACAAATGAAAGGAAAAAAGAACAGAAAATGCAGATAGCTAGTACAGAAGAAACTGGACATCAGTTCTGGCTTCTTACTGCAGTGGTGAAATGTCTGGCAACATCCTCTAAAGTCGTAATCCTTTCCCCTTTGTCCTCCTTGTATTTATTAATTATCTGATATTTTAAAATATTCAGTTGCTTATATCAACTGTGGCAAGGTGGCTGTAGGGCTTTTGTGCTGTGCATTGGTTGTTGAATATGCACACAAGCCTAAGTCCTCCTCAGAACAGGCAGCTGCTGGTTTGGGGAGTATAAGAGAGGAACGATTGTTGGGACAGTTTGGTGATCATCACCCTGGCAACACTGGCAAGAGAAAAGTGATGCTCGTCTTTATCCAAATCTAGACTGTGCTAAATTGATGTAAATGTGAAAATTGCTTACTGAGAAAAGCTATTAACTTCATGGAGGGATCTTGAAATGTCACCGCTTTGCAACGTATTAGCCTTGCTAAAGAACATTAAATAGCTTCTCTAATGGACACCTGAGACATCAGGAAGAATTCTGAGTGAATTTCCACATTCTCCCCTAAGGTTGGTCCCTATGACGATTTGGACATGCTGGATGAATTTTCTCACCTATACACTCCAATATCTGCATGCTAGTCCAAGAAAGATGAAACATCTTAACTGCTGTAAATTCATAACTTTGAGCCAAATTATAAATAAATTAAATCTGTGTCTGACATGAGCTTTGTGAAACCAAAAGTTCACCAGTTCTCACTAAGAGCATTCATTTCCTTTCTGTTTTCCAGTCTCTAGAGCATCATTTAGACCACGGCAATCTCTGTTCCTCCAAGTGGGACTAGAAAATGTAGTAACTGAAATCTGTGAGATACTGGCTTTATGTTTTTACATGATATAAGAAGAGGCTATGTAGACTTATAGTAAAGACTGTTATTTTTGCTTATCTAAATAAAATATTGATATTGATGGGCAGAGTTAAAAGACAAACATAAACTTTTTACAAACAATCACCCACTAAAGTTCTTCTGAAATTAAATAAAATTTTGAATCAACTGTCTCTAGGAGCAGACCAGACAATTTGGTTTGAAAATTCCACTTGAGCCTCCTACAAACATCCAAGCCAAAATGGACTGCAGAAGCATTCAGACATACACATTTTTCTTAGACAAGCAGGCTGTGTAGAGTTTAACTTCTTCTTTTATGGGATAAGGAACACATTTCAAATTGTTATAGTCACAGAAAATGAATGTGTCTTCTTGTATGATTATTGATCAATTTAAAAAAAAGACCAAATGTGAATTCTTCCATATTTTAAAACCCCACATAGATTGATAAAAATGTCATAGAACTTTGTGATATCTAATGGCAAAAAACACAGAGGAAAACTGATGTGTAAGTAATTCAAAAGCAACATAACTAACTGCCATATGTTTTAAGTCCCATTTAGATGTTAAAATACCAGCATTTAATTTGCTGCGGAACATGCTACTTCTCATTGGCTCATACATATTCTTCATATACTACATTGCAAAGCATGGTAACAACCTCCCAAATACCTCCAAACATACACACACACAGAGATACTTCATTTAATCAATTGAACTCAAAGTTAGTATTTTTATGGCTTCACTTGTAGGTAGACAGAACACACAAATATCATTCTTCACAGTGTTATTTTCAAACTGGAAAGAGAACATTAATGTGCTGAAAGATATAGAGGACCCTTGTGCATAGCAGTAGCTGTGGAAAGGCATTATCTTAATCAAGTCACACTTGGTTGAATGAATTTCCCAAAGTGAAGGTTTTATTCTTCTGTATTCTTCAGCTCTCCTATCAGTGCCATTCACAGGGCAATACATTACTCTACACCAGAGAGACTTCTCTGTTTACACAAACAATTTGGGAACCACTGATAGCCTGTGGTGTTCCCTGTAGTGAAGTATGTATACATGCATGGGCATGTACAAAAATGTACATGTATACATGCATGGACCAGTACAAAATCCTATATATACATACAGACACTTTCATTATGTTTAAAAAAAAAGGACAAAGAACAAGCAAGGAAAGTATAATGATAATAACCATGTTTTCTAGTGGAAGCAATTTTTTACTGTAACAGTTTTGCTGTTACTCACTTGGTAGTTTCTTCTGGCTGATTTTGGAATGCTGTTTCTAAAAAATACAAGAGTACTTTAAACATGTCCTGCTTACACCTGTTTGGAGGTGGAGCATATTAACAGCCAGGGAGAAGAGGATTTTCTGACATCATTTGTCACAGGGCATTTTAGGTGTGTTGCTTCTCTGATACATTTCAGCAAATCTGAATGTTATACTATGCTGAGAGATGAGATGGTGCTTTGTGCCCTCTGCACATGTGCTGCAGAGGCAGGGAAGGCCAGGCAAAGGAAGGCATTTGGTACCCTACAGCTTCACTGACCTTACTGCACATGCCTAAATTAGTGTGCAGATGACCTGGAGCTCTCTGTATCCATCTCTCTCTATCAACCATGGAAACAGTGTCTGGAGAATAACCACTGCCTGATACCTTGAAGGCAAGTGCATAAAGCCGGAGTTGTGAGCATGACACCAGTTTTGGGTATGTTACTCATCCTGTCACCAGTGATTGTGGAGCCTGTCAGGCTCCTCTGTCCTGCACCCTTGCATGGAGGGTGAGAGATAAGACCCTCTGTACATTTTGATGCCCACCCACACCTGGCAATGCTGCCTTTGCAGGAGGAGAAAAGCAATTCATTGCTTCTATGAACACACCAATCATGCAAAGGCTGGAGAGCAGAAAGAAAATGGAAGCAATACATATTTCCCTCAGAGAGTTGTATCAAAAGAGTCATGTTTGGTTTTTAATGTCTGGGAAGTGGAAATTAAAAACAAGTTATCCATCAATGCATTTATGGTATCTGAAACTCCTCTGAGCCCTAGGAAAACATGAAGCTCTGCCCTTTGGTCTTCTTTTCACTCTGCCTGGGTAAGCTCTCTTTATGAGGCAGCATAATTTGCAGTGACCTTTTCTGAAGCTGCTGATACACTTCCTGCTTTGCTGGAAACTACCTTTTTAGCCATGCATGATGTGACTCCACATACACTGGAGTATAAATTTCAGGCATTGTCATTAAACCCTGTAAAATAATCCTGTGCTGTAGGCGGCTATACTGGTGCAGGATGCTATTGGTTCTGCTGGGCAGTGCTAAGGGGTGGTTTTTGAAGGCTGGTTGGCTCTTGTTGCACCACAGATAAATGCATGGAATCAGTGAGGCAAGGTCATCTTTTATAATTATTCTGCCTCTTACTTGTACAGAGGAATGATCATGCAATTTTATAAAAGGATTTTCAGACTTACTCCATGTGTGAGTATTAAAGTCTACCTCTCTACCAATATGTCTAAAGCCTTATTCCCATTTAAACATTTACTGAGTTCTTAAAACTGGGTTTTGCCACATATGAAATCGGAAAAGTATTTATTCTCATATAAACCTTCTAGAGTCAGAAGTTTTCCTTCATCTGTAACTATTTCAAGATTTCAGCTTCCAAATATGAGAATAGCAGAAGAACATGTGACATAATAATATACGTTTTCTTAATATTTTATGAATTATTATATATTGCTATTTTAACATAATTATTTTCATGAATGCTAATTAGAACTGTGCCAAGCAGTCTGAAATACTCCTTGAATCACTCAAGAACTGCTGTCTGAAGGCTGTGCAGCAAATTTACCCTTGAAATTTGGTGAAATCATAATGACCAGATGATTAGATCATTTTTCTTTTTCTTTCCTTCTTTCTTTCTTTCTTTCTTTCTTTCTTTCTTTCTTTCTTTCTTTCTTTCTTTCTTTCTTTCTTTCTTTCTTTCTTTCTTTCTTTCTTTCTTTCTTTCTTTCTTTNCCTTTCTCCCTTTCTCCCTGCCTTCCTGCCTTCCTCTCCTTCCTCTCCTTTCCCTCCTTCCTCCCTCCCTTCATCCTTCTTTCCATCTCTCATGTGACAAAGACCTTTTTTCCCCTGTCATCTGCACAGCTAATATCAGATGACAATGCTGAGATTCACCAATTCTTTTCTAACGCCCTGCTCAAAACTAGAGCCAGCACATGACATCACGCATTCTATCTCCCTCCTGTGCCCTTGCTTGCTTCTTCTATCTTGCTCCCACTCAAATGCAAATACATATGTCATTATTTGCCTTTCATGCATATTTCTATACAATAACAGTGGTATACAGTCTTTTCTTTTTACAGGAAGATTTCAGAACACAACCCTCAGTCATGAGAGATAATTTTATGTATCTCTGAGAAAGGTATTAATAGGGACCTTGACTGAGGCATGAAAAAAATACTGAAGCGGATCAGTAGAAATTATTTTCTTAATAGTAAAATCTGAATTATACATTAAAGCACCATTTATTCAATCAGTTTTATTATTCTGTTTAAAAAGGCAGTCACTTTTATGTGTTTCATATGCTTGCAAAGGTTTATTAGCTTGAGTAAAAGGTCATTATTATTCAATTGAATAATTTAATTTTAAATTATTGGTATTGCACTTCATATTATAACTGCTTTTGCAGATGCATTTGATTATGTCAAATTCGCCTTTTAATCCTCTGTCTGGAGATAATTTTCTTGAATCATTCACTGTTTCTCACCCTCGCAGTGGTATCCTAAAGAACACACACAGTCCAGCCTCATATCTTCCATGTAAATTACTGTGCATACCTCTCCTAGTCAGATCATATCAGAGGCTATCCGGTGTCATATAATCCTGGATACTGACATGTGGAAAATCTTTTCAGGTGATTAATGCCAAAGGCATCTAATTTTCCTGCAAAGCAATATTGCAGTGTTTACATGAATGCCAGACTTAGGGATATGAAATGGGCATTTAGAAAAGTTAATAATCTGGGCCTAATCGCCTCCAAGAATTATCTGTTGGTATTTCTAAAAATAATGGCAGTTTTATTCCTTGTCACTAATGGAATCACATATTAATTTATTAGATTCATTGTTCATTAAAAACTTGGAATTTTGCATGGGTGAAATAAATACATGTAAAGCTACACATAAAATACCTTTGCATTTGAAGCATATACTAAGTAACAAAAAATCACAAATTATTTTATTACCTTCTTTTCTTAATGCTTGATCAAAAATACCCTTCAAAATTGTTTCATGTTTGGTAGAAACATAAGATTTGTCCTTGACTGTACACTTGGAGACTGTGATTTCTGTGTCTAACACCAAAATTCTCAATTAAGATAACAAATCATACAGGAAACGATCCAAGACAATAAAATATCAGGGCAGGCAGACCCAGGGTGGAATATTCTGTGAGCACCAATTCCTTGTTGCTAGCATTCAATACCACACCAATAGTGTCAGTGTGGCCAAAGGTGCTGCGTTTACTTGCATGTACCTGTGAATTACAAAATTGTCTGCTGTGATCAGGCTGCTCCTACCTCTGCTGAGGAGTTTTCCCCTCAGCCAGGCATTATACATTAACTTCACTAGAAGCAGGATCAGTCTTTCACAGCCTTTCATAATTTTGAACAAATTATGTTTTAGAAATAAATCCATTCCTGAGATTTCACATAGGAAGCACTTTAAAAATGGCTTCGAATACTCATAATTAGCTCAAGAATTACAGTCTCATTCCTCTCTTACACTGCCATTACAAACATTTGTCTCAACTGATTTCAACAGAGCTGCTTCTGTTTTACACTGGTGTGAGGGAACAAAAAAACCCAAGTTGCATAAATTGTTAACAGCTCTTTCATACTGCCTCTTTATTACCAGATAAAACTTTGATGAAGGACATTCACAGAAGATCAATATGAGAAACCACATAAGACCCGACTTTTATGCTACTGGCTGATACTGAAAATCCCAGAAATAACTATTTGTTTTTGAAGCTCTTACTTAAGGTGATGACTGGGTTGATGCTGCTTTTCCTGAAAGAAATATTTCACCTTCAGGAGATGTGCTGCCTCCTGAGTAAAGTTACTTCATAGCTCGGATTGCATGGATACGGGAAAGGGAATGGAGAGCAGTTGTACATCCAGCAACGAGCAACTCTATCCTTTGTGTGCGGGAAGAAGCCACGGTCCTTTCTCTGCTTTGTGCAGATGCTGCTCCCAGCTGATGTTAAGCACTGCTGTCAACATCCTAGGAGGCTCCATGTGAAGGGCTGCTTGTCTCACCAGGGGAAGTAGGAGCTCTGGGGAAGTTTGGGATCCACCTCCAAGGAACTGGCAAATTGCCTCGTCACTGGCAATCTCGACCTGTAATTTATAGAGGCCAGAGCACAGCTGTTGGGTAAACAACAAGTGGTATTGAACTGACCACTAATATATTGTCTGTGAGCTAATATAGCTCAGGATATATTCACTGCCAAAAGCAAACATTCTCCTTGAGATCCACTTAGATAGCAGTGTTTGTTTATGTTGTGGTTTATCTGTGTATGAAGAAGTGAGCAGGAGTAGAAATGCAATTGCAATCACAGAGAGAAAGTCTAACTTATATTAATATTTCTCCAGCCTAATAGCTGTCAAATACACATTTCTGCACATCTGGCAGTCTGCTTTAATTTGTTTCTGTCAAATGAAGAGCAAGTATTTTATCGCAAGTTTGTTGTTGCATTTAAAAAAAACAAAACAAACCCAAGTACCACAACAGTGAAGGTTACAGTGGTGGCTATTTTTAGAAAGTTTGCTCTTCACACACTTAATCAAGACCATCATACTTTACTTGCTTTCCTAAAGCTGTTACTAAAGCCATCGACAGCCTTCAAAATCCAAGTGTTATGAAGTGGAAATGCCTGTGCAGGGAAGCTCTCCGACACGATTGAGTCTTGATGACAGGCTTAATCCCAAGCTCAGCGGAAGCTCAGTTGCGCTCCTTTTTGTCCCTGAGGTAGTTGAAGAGGACATCCAGCCCGCCCTCGACGACCTCGGGCAGGGGCCGGGACAGGGGGTTGTGGGCGATGTGCAGCCCTTTGTCCATGGGGTTCCAGGCAATGCGGCGCAGCCGGCGCAGCAGGTACAGCTCCTCTGGGAGGGTCTGGATGGAGTTGTAGTCCACGTTCAGCAGCTCCAGGGTGCTGATGTAGCACAGAGACCGCGGCAGACTGCGGATGTTGTTATTTTCCACGATAAAGATTTGCAGATTGACCAGATACTGGATACTCTCTGCGATGTTTTCCAGCTTGTTGGACCCTAGGTGCAAGAAGTCTAAGCTTCTCAGGGCGAAAATGCAGAGGGGAATTTGCACAAAGCGGTTGTTACTGAGGTTCAGTTTCCTCAGACTTGTCAGGTCCGTGAAGCTCAAAGGCAGTTGTGAGATGCAGTTGTGTGAGAGGCTCAGAACCTCCAGCTTCCTGCACAAGCTGAGCTCTGCTGGCACTTCCTTCAGGCAATTCATATTGACAAACAAGACCTTCAGGTTCCTCAGCAGCCCGATCTCCTTCGGCAGGCACTTGAGGCAGTTGCCACCCAAGTTCAGCACTACCAGCCTGTCCAGCTTGCCCAGCGAAGGAGGAATCACCACCAGCTGGTTGCGTGAAAGGTTCAGCTTCTGCACCTCATGCAGTCCCCACAAGAAGTCAGGCGTGCTGGTCATCCCTTTCATTATGAGGCTCAAGCTGACATAGCGCAATCCCCGCTTCAGCAGCGACTTGGGCTCTCTCCCTGCCAGAAGGGCATCTTCCCATGCAGGCAGCTTCGGGCCTTTCCTAAGGAAAACCATACTCCTTTGCTCCTCGTTCTTCGAGTGCTCAGTTCCCATAACACTCTGGTTCACTCCTGAGAGATCTGAGGCTTTATTCCCTTGCAATATGCAAATGCCAACAGAGGAGGACAGCCTGCGGGAGGTGGGAAAGTCAAAGCAAGGAGACAAGGAGGAGCCTGTGAAGTGCATCTCAGTCCACCAGAACAGTTTCCATAGCTGCTGAGGGAAAGTTTCACTTTTGGGGGCTTATGTTGATCTTGGTGCACAGTCTGTAATGAAACACTTGCTCCTGACTTGTGAGCAAACCTGTTCAATTCAAATTGAATGCCACAAGACAGCTGTCACTGTCATTTGGCCTGGGCTTTATTGGACAGATATGTATCTTCACTGCAAAAAGGTCACAAGGATGCTGTATATAACTTCACCATGTCAGCTTTCTTGGCTATCTTGTACATACCATGGCTGCAGGACAATTAGCAAGAGTGATTTAAAAAAAAAAACAAACAAGCAAGCTAAAGAAGGAAACAAGCAAAGAAGCCATAATTTCAGTTCAGATTTAAAGGATGTTTTCATAATCACTTTTATTTTGGTTCTTGATTTCTCTGAAGTAGTCAGAAAAGTCTACCAGAAAATTTTTCATGCTGCAAAAACACTGATAAAGACTTTTAATGTGAGTCCTTGTTTTCTGCCAAGTTTAAAAAAATAATGTTCACAAAATCTTCTAGCTTTTATATGTCCTTTGTGGTGAGGATTGGCCTCTTTCTTTTCAGAAAGGGTGCCAAATTCACTGCAGCAGTGACATTTTGCAGTAGTATCTGTGCCCACTTGGATAATTTCTTCCTACCCACGGCACCGAGTGTGAGCAGTCATACCACACAGTTCTAACCAAATTACTCTGTCCTAAATGTCTTGTGCTACTTTCACATCTATCAACCAGATTTTTGGGGTCTGATTCTTTTGTACTCTAGAAAATGGAGCCTCTTGATGTCCCTTTCCTTGTGAACTTTCATGTCTTCCTGGGCTATTCTGGAGTACTAGGGGGACTAGCAGTATAGCTTGAACTATAAATGACATTTAGATCCAATATAGAGGGGCTGGTGGAAGAGGAAAGAAGCAGTGATCAGTACAATAATACCAAACAACAGCTGAAGTGAGCTCTGCTGGTGAAAGAAAATTTGATTGCTGCAGGAATATGTATGCAGTGAGTTTAAACCCAAAGGGACCAAAAACTTCAGGTATCATCTAAACTAAGTGAAAACTGCAACAAATAGTACAAGACTTTCAAGACTTTTCCTCTCCATTGAATCCATGGTGATGAAGTTGTGTTGCTGCCTTCTGAGAGATTTGGTGATGAATGTACCCTCCCTTACCATCTCATTTCAGAGATACTCACCTTTAAACCAGATGCTAAAGATTATGCAGAAAACTGCAGCTGGAAGTCAAAGCACTCCAGCAACCCCTTTGGAGTCAATTCTCACAGTCCCTTCTTACTGCCAAGCACCACTCAGTCTCCTTTGAGCTTTGGGTCCCTCATAGAGCTGCATCTGCTTGGGAAGAGAGGGCAGAGAGGGCATTCCTGCAGTTGTGTCTGACCAGTGGGGTCCTGCACCAGTCAGGACCACAGTGAGCAGTGAGAGATGGTGGAGAGCTGAGTGAGCCGTGCAATTAAAATGTGTGTTTGAGCAGGGCTGCGTGGCATAAAACCAGCTGGTGCTGAGGCTGAAATATTGCATTCTGTGGAGTGCCTGGGGGAGCCTGAAAAAGGCTGAAGCCAGTTGTATCTTGTTAGAGTGAGCTGGCAGCCTGTGAGTCACAGATCCCTCCCTCACAAGCACTTTTTGCCAGTATTTGTCAGTTTACAAACAAATGTTATACTAATTGCCATTGCAGCATACTGACTCAGTGTTCTTGTTAACCATCATCCCCACATGCTGCCCAGAGTGGCAGAGATAACCCTGATGCTACAGGCAGAGGACATGCTCAGGGGGAAGAGGAAGCCCAGTGGCTTGGGCAAGACTGGGCCTTGCATGATGGGACCCCAAAATATGGCCTTTCATCACAAATGGGTGGAGAAATGAAAGCATGAGCCCCTCATGAGCTCTGCCTTTGGGATGTCTGCCCAGCTGCAGTTAAAATGCAGTTATTATCAGAGAACATCCATGGATCTGAACATGGCACTTTGCTTCTGCCCTGGTAAACACAAAGGGAAGGAAAAGGCTTTTTAGAGAGCATTTGTAAAATTAGGCATTTCCCTTCTTTCAGTCTTACTTCTGAAATGAGGAATCTGCTGCAGAGAATCTGCCAGGATCTGCCAGAGGCTGGCTTTGCTCCCTGTAGCCAGGCTCCCACCTGTAACCATGACCCCATGGCCATTTCTGAGCTCTTTCTTCTGCAGGTCACTTTTAGTAACAAACGAAAACAAAACAAAAGAGAGCACAGTCTCACTGTAGCCACTGCCTTTCCCCATGGCTGGCTAGATATTTTTGTATGAGAACATTGTCCCCATCTCAAAACACCCTGGAGTTCACTGCCTGGAGACTTGGCAGTGCCTGCTGTGGCTTCTCACCACAGAAATCCTCATTTCCTAACAGCATGACTCAGCCAAAGTGCTCTGTATCCTTCCCTGGCTTTGCATCACACTGTCCATTTGAAGCCAGGCCTGTGATACAGCCCAGCAGAGTCTGGGCTGGGCTGTTGCTGGAAAACTTCACCAGGGGATCTCTATCAAAGAAGAATGCTTGCTCTGCTTCAGCCTCACAGCATCTCCTGCTGTATCTCCACTGCCTGCCAGACATCAAGCAGCAGCAAAGGGGATTTAAAAAAGAAATTCTACATCTGCAGCTGTCGTTGTCCAGCTCCCTTCCTGTCTCCGTGAGTATCATAACCAGTGTGTGAAAAGAAAAAAACAAACAAACAAGCAAAAAAAACCAAACAAACAAACAAAACCAAACAAAAAAGACAAACCATTTCCTATTCTTTGTTCTCCAACAGAAAAATAGGCTATTGAGTATGCTTGCAGTTGTGGAGATGGGAAACTCTGAGGTAACCAAATTAAATATTTCTTGAAATCGAGATAATAAAGCCACAGTGGCCTCATCTGGACATCTCAGGAACTAAAATTCTGTACAAAAATAGTCCCTTGTCTCTTGGTGTCCTGGACTGGCTTTGTTCAAACACTTTTCAGTTCCTTTTTTTCTGTGTTGCCTGCTGCCCTTGCTGTGCTGGGCTGTGAGGATGGATCCATTCCTTTGGAATGCTCTTAAGCAGCACTGACCTGTGTCCATACAGCCTGGCAGAAGGCAGAAATTAATTTAATGCATGAAGGTTTGAAGCCCAAATTGGTGGGCTTTACATGACACAGTGTGCTTGATAATCACTTTGAAGATTAAGCAAAAATGTTAATGTGCAAGGGAAAAAAATAACCCAAAGCTTGTTGAAGAACTTTGTAGTCTAACTAATATAATAAAAGAAACTGCATTATTAGCAATGAGAAAAACTGATAAGCTGACAAAAATGACAAGCTATATTTTCTGACATTCTTTGACAATGCAAATTATTAGATTTTTTTTTCTTAAGGAATCAGGATTGTCAGCCCTAAAAAAATCTGAAGATGAGTTCACAAAAGACCTCGAATTTTAAAGTCTATTATCTATGGGATCTTCTATTTGTCTTCAGATTTTGAGTCAGTAAAATGCACTTGGGACACATTTTCTAGGTTTTTTTCTGCATCCAGGCAGGACTTGCCATAAAACAAATTGTATTGGTTTTAGATAAAAGTTGAGATCATAACATAATTATTTTTCCATAGGATTTGAGGTTTCAATAAAATATCTGATAGCATCAGGCTTTTAATGAAA
>VZTT01014772.1:143188-175047 GCA_013400855.1 Buphagus erythrorhynchus | reverse complement strand
CTCAGCCTGTCCTCATAGGAGAGGTGCTCCTATGAAGTAGGAGAAGTAATACAATTCAGTAAAACACTTTCAGCATGGTCAGGCTTAGGAAAGAAGTTAGTACTACAGGCTGTTTTACCAGCAAGTTATATTATCTTTTGATATCAAGGTTTAGTTTTAAATTAAACCCAAAACCAAAAGAACACTCATGCACGTCTTTGGTGGCCACTAAAACCTTGATTTCTCTGTACCAGGTACTGAGCTTGTTCTGTGTTACACATGGTACAAATCCATTACTTTGGATTGTTGTCTTTGATAATGCATCATTAGTATCCACCACTGCTCAAAGCTGAGAAAATAAACTCCAGAGATCATATCGGATCAGATTAACATTTTATTGTGGTGCCAAACTTGGGTTTGGAATTTTACAGGGGCTGGAGAATCAAACATGCATGTGTACACATACAGAGAATGTGGAATGGCAGAGTAAGTTTATTACTTACATTATTACCTCCTCCCCAAAATCAGAGGTTTGGACTGTTCAAGGGGAATGAATCCCCTCGCTGCAAATCCCAAAACTCATTAAAGGGAAAAAAAATATCCCAGCAGTTCTGATCTGGCCTGCCCTTTCCTAGGTTTCTGCAAGTTACACATTTTTTAACCAAAACATATATAGGAGTCAAAAGGGGCTTCCAGGACACCATCAAGTGCACCTTTCCTATCCATCCCTCCAAATGTAGTAGCAAATTACATTTTTACTCTATATGCAGAAAAAAGTTCCCAAACATGGTGGCAAAATGTGTGCTCACTTCTCAGCCAAAATTAAACTCACCTGTTTTCATGAGCAATAAATAAGAAGCTAAACATTCAGGACTAGAAATTAAAAGAACTGCAAATAACAGCAAATATAAAAAACATGTTCAATAAATAATATCTCAAAAAGGAGCAAATGAATTCTGGGATAAAAAGAGCTTTGGTAACTTAGCATACCTATTATGATTGACATGTATTGTGCTCTGGAACTCCAGGGTATCAAAAAATGTCATTTAATTCATACAGATGCTTGATGGAAAAACAAGCAGCAAAAATGTTCTGCTCCGTGTTTTCAATAGAGGTAGGAGTGGCAGAGGTGGGAGTGGAGAATTCTCCCAGATCTCCTTACACTGTTATTTTCAGCCATACATTACAAGAAATCCTCTTCTGAGCTGCAAACCCAAGAAAAAAAAATTAGGAAGAAAAAAAAATGACCAAAAACCTCCGAAAAATATCTGAGCTGACTATCAGCAGTATTCTGCAAGCCTGTATGTCTGAACAATACATGCAAGGGCATCAAGGTAGAAAGATGTAAAGGATGCAAGGAAGACCCTGCTCTTCCCAGTGACATCCAGTGACAGCACAAGGGGCACTGGGCAGAAACTGAAACACAGGAGGTCCCTCTGAACATCAGGAAACAATTTTAACTGTCAGAGTGACCAAGCACTGACACAAGGAGCCCAGAGAGGTTGTGCAATATCCATCCTTTGGAGATATTCAAAACCCACAGGGACAGAGCCCTGGACAACAAGCTCCACTTGACCCTGCTTGGGCAGGTGGGTTGGACCAGATGGCTTCCAGAGGTGCCTCACAAACTCAGACAATCTGTGATTCTGTGAAAATGGAAGGGAAGAAACCAGCAAAGTAATTCCCATGATTAGGAAACAAATAATTGTAAACTTTCCTATTTTTATTTAAAGTACAACCCTATCTATCACAAGCCGAACAACAACATGAGTAAATAGGATTAAACTGGATTAACAGACTTGCAGAACAATTGCTGTTGACATTGTAATTTCCCTGGGTCATGCTGACACCATTAAAAAGTCATCTATCCAGTCAATGTTATAGACATAAAATCCAAATGCAAGCAAAATACTGAGTAAAAAGGAAGCTTTGATCTCCTAAACTACAGGGTAGGAATAGTCTTGTCAGAAAAACCTGACAGATCTTAATATGAAAAATGCAGATTTTGCAGGGCTGACCACCCCTTGTGTGCCCTGTTCACCTCTGCACTCCCTCTCTTCTCTCCAGCACAGCCAGGGGTAGGGAAGGTTAATTATATTTGCACAGGTCAGCCTCAAAGCTGCATCAAAGACACTGGGAGACATCCAGATGAGTAAATGAGACTGTTTGACCTGCATGATATTACTGCTGATAAGGCATGGAAAAGGGAAAACTCTCTTGTGCTTAGGGGAGCCTCATGGCACTGCAGTAGGAAGGTGGGTGCATCTTTGCAGTGACTAATGCACCACAGTCCTGCAGCACAGACACTGTGGTTTTACCTTCACTGATGCTGGAAAACAACTAAACCAAATTAAAACTGTAGCTTTGCCTGTGTTGTAGGGTGTTAGAAGGAACTTCTCTATCAGACTCTCCCACCCTGCTCTCTGCTCATGCTTGGCTAACCTCAACCTGTCCCTAGCCATGGGGAGCTTGCACAAGTGTGAACTGAAGTACACGTTATTGCAGTGCTAGTTAGACTTACACTGGCAGGATTTAAGTGTAAATTGCCAAGGAATAAATGGAAATCCAGCCTCTCCCTGTGCCTTGGTTTATTTTCCGCACACTTTATATGCAACACTGCCTTAAGAAGACATAGCTTTTTTATTTTTAAAAACAATAAACACAAAAGATCATGTTCTTTAAAACAATATATTGTGTTCTTTCTCAAATACCACAAACATCTTTAATTAGAAATGCTCCTCTGAAAGACAAAAGCATCAAATATTACCATGTCTTTATTTCACTAACAAGAGCTATGTTTTTCCTTCTCTGTTTATTGTGCCAAGTATAACCTCTAAATCTTAGGGGGAAAAAATTGCCTCTTTCTTTTCAGTACCTTAAATGATAATAAAGGTCACCAAACACTGCAAGATTAATTTATGATGGCAAAATCCTCCAGTTACTATTTGTCCACTAAATGTATAATTCAAAACACTGTTTTATGGTTATATGTCATTCCTGAATATATAACCACAGTATTTCCAGACATGGCTAGAAAAATTATTTGCAATATTATGTGACCAGTTTCCACTCTCTTTATCTGATATAAATTGAATTCTGTGCTACAGGTTGACTTAAATGAGGCTCTAAATTTGTTAGGGGAATAGGATCCTGCTCTACCATAGTAAAAGTTTTTTAAAAAGTAAAAAACAAAAAAAACCCTCAGTCAAATGAACTTGAAAGAAAAAGAAAAAGGCAACGAAAAAGCCTAAGTGATTCTTGTTTGAGAAATGTCATATCACAAAGTGCACAGACAGCAAATGCCTCATGGAGGTAATGATGCCTAACCCTAGTGTGTATCCAAGAATATAGAGAAAAGGGAATTTTCTTGTATCAGGTCCTGAGTCTGTGGAGAAATCACTAATAGTTTGTTTCAGGCACTCACTCATGCAGACATAAACTTGCCAGCTGCTTTGGAAGCTCTCTGAAGAAAGGCACTACACAATCATAAATCATTAATGAACCGAGTGACCTCATCTTTGGGTAACTAAAGAAGCTTAAACCCAACGTGCTGTACAGGTAGAAAGTCTTCTAGTCAGCAGTGCCACGCACCAGTGGGCAGTAAACACAAGAGTATCCATCCTGATGCCATTGCAGATTCCTCTTGACAGGCTTTGTGTTTTTGTCTCAACCACTACAGGTCATGGGTGGCAAAAAGCAGAAGCTTCTGAGGACAAACGAGGTCACAGTTCAGTAACTAAGAGCAGGAACCCTGCCTGTTCTCTTTGTTTCATCCTGTGAAGTGAAGCATTTAACAGATGCAAAAAACATCTTGCTAACTTTAGGAACACAAAAATAGTAATTGTGTCTAAGCTGATGAATGATGCAAAGCTGTTAATAAAGACCACCAAGGTCCAACCTGTGGCATGCAGCACCATCCTGGGGAAGATGGGGCCAAACATACCAACAGAAACTGCTTCAGTAACACCCAGCTCTGCCAGCCCACCGAGGGATGGGCACTGCCCCCCACACAATGCCATAGGAGGAGTCCAGCTTTTTGGGGCTCTGTCTTTTCAGCACTGATCCCTCCCCTTTCAACACCTGTGACTGCAGCTGCCCCAGCCAAACACCCTCTCTGGCCCATTCACATGGAAGACACAGGAGGCAAAGGCTGCTGGCAAAAGCCAGGAAAAAAGGGCAGCTGCCTGCATGAAGTGAGACAAGGAAAATGCCTCTTGCACAGGGGTAAAGCTGCTGCTACATGAAATAAGGATCACACATCCAAAGTACCAAATTCAAGTCCTATGAGAGACTTTTGCAGTGCCTAGAACAAAAAATTCAGTAACTCCAAATTTTTCCAGTAACTACATGTATCATAATGTCCTCATGAGGACAGCAGTCCTTTAAAGAGGATTTAAATGGGACAGGATGGTGACTGCAAGATCTCCCAATGAGGTGGTTCAACATATAAACATCACCTTGGAGGGAAAAAAAAAACAAAGGCAAAGATTTCTGTGGGGGAAAACAATGAGACTCGTCCTCAGGCAGAGCTGAATAGATGTTGTGTCTTGCAAAGTTAGGCAAATGAACCCCTGCTGGACAATTCTTTGAGGCCAGCAGTTCTGTGGCTGATATGCTACACTTTTTACTCACTGTAGAGAGAAATTTCAGAGGGAGCATTTCACTGTTGTCTTCCTCATGCTAACAAAGCAAAAGAACTCAGCTGAGTGTCATTCCAGCTGCATGCAATGATTTCACCTGAAAAATGGCCTAAGCTACCTTTACTGTACACGTAATAACTTGTTTTCCAGCTAGCTATACAAGCAACAGAGGAATTGTATTTTTCCAGCTTGTTCAACTAGTTTTTCAGTCTGTCCTAATATGACAATTTGCCTTTGAAACTGTGGTTGATGGTTACTGGCAGCCCAGTATCTCATCCTGACAGGAGTTTCAATTGTTGTCACATAAAGTTCACATCTACTTCTCTCATACTGATGTATCATTGCTTAGGCACAGAAGTGTCTGTGCTTCTCTCCTCTCTTGTAGTCCTATTACCTGGAAATCAAGAAGTGAGACTGCACAGACACTTGGCACTCTTTCCCTGCAAGAAATCTGTATGCAAAAAGCTATGTTGTCCAGATGAGATTAATATCACTTAGTGATAAATCAATAGTTCCATTCCTGAAGAGCTTGTAACCTTCTATATTTTCTCCCTCACATATAAAAAGAGAGAAGGTAGAAAATGAAGTGCTGAGGACCAATAGTTTCCCTAATTGTTTCTGGTTATCCTAAGGGTATAAAACATGAGATGTACTAATTTCAAGGGATGGGAAGGGAAAAGGAGAGGAAATAATTTGCTGTACTAAAGTTTGACAGTCTTCTATGAAATATGAGAATATATATATATATCATTTTTTGCTTAGGACTTTCAATGTTTGTTATGTTCATTTAGTAAAGTAAATGAAGTGAAATGAAATGAAGTGAAATGAAGTTAGTGCATGTAGTGAAAGAGAAATTGCATGGGTGTTTATGAAAAAAAAACAATTCTGTAAAACTATAGCAAAATCAAAAGACTCAAAGGAAGTTAAAAAAAATAACTTAAATCATTACTCTCTAGCTTACCCTCCTCTAGAAATGACCCGCACTAAATACCATGGAACAATCTTTCTTTCAATTCTGTGACACTTCCATGAATAAAATATATAACTTTTCCAGAAAGCACATTAATATCTCTTCACTTGACAATGAGAACTGTCCCTTAGCAGCAGCAGAATTCCTAAACCTTTTACAGCTGGTGATAAGTAATACCCACCATAAAACATATATGCATGCAAAAATACATCTATTCACCCCCTCAGGCATATACATACAACCAGTCTTCAGGTTTTTACAACACATTAAAGAAAGCTTCAAACATCAAAGAATTTTTTTACTTGCATTTCACAATGCAATCTTACCAGAATATAAATAAAAACTTTCCAACATTAGTCAGCAGAATTAAATAAAAGTTAATAGGGCAAGAGACCTTTTACACAGCTTAAAACTAATTAATATCTATTTAAATATCAAATATTGGCTTGAAAGAAATGACAGGTCTGCTAGAAATTCTGTCTATTTTTTTCTACATCTTCTATTCAGGGGCATATTTTGGAACACATCTGAAAAATGCCAGTTTGACATTTCTGGTTTTGTTGAATTAAGAAACAGAATAAATAAGAAATAATTTTAAAAGCTTCTTCCTCCTTCCCAGACTGTAAGGCCTTCCTGATACATCTTTTTTAATCTCAAGAAAATGCATGTAGAATTTTATAGTTATTCAAAAAATCATATTTTGGTAATTGTAATGGGCTACAACTTCAGTTCCTAGAAAAGATAAATGTGTGCTGCTTATTATTCAGTGTCATGCTGTTCCTTCACTTAAATTGTTCTGTCTCCCAGCAAAGTAAGGCAAGAGATTAATATCTTTACTCTGTTTATCTTCAAATTGGAAAATGCGTTTTTTGCAGAAGCTATTCTTACACAAAGAAACATATATTAGATGCAAAAGACCTTTTAAAAAGCAACCAATTGTAAAATGAGTTCTTTATTTTAATGGGAACTTAGATATAGGATCTATATCACAGCATTTAAAGGATTCTTATTGGATGCTTTTTCTAATCACAAATTATGAGGAAAATCACCTGGATTAAGTTTGCTGTGAACACCACACACTCTGTTGAGTCAGTGACATTATAAAGCAGCTCAGATATCCCTTTCCCTTATGGCAGGCTGTGCCATCAGCACCTCCAGTGTGACAGACAGAAATTGCGTGAAGGGAAAGAAAGGTAGCTGTGAAAGTACAACCCAAAAACAGTGCACACTTGTCTTTGTCTTTTGCATTTTTGGGACACTGAATAAGGGTTCACTCCTGCAGATATTTTCACTCACCTGGAAACCTTTTCTCTCCATGTGAAAAGATGTATTGATTAGGAAACTTTCTAATGCTTTTAATTTTCTAGGCTGTTTTTGCGCTAGTGGTGTGGTTTGCATTCTCTTCTGGATAAGCATTAAGCCTTTTTCTGAGTCTGAGAAGCATCCAACATGGTTTTGGAACTGCTATCCCAGCAGTAAGAAGCCTGTGGATCAGAGTTATGTTTCTCATCCTTTCCATCAACATCCTTAAAAGGGCACCTCTACCAATGCGATGGTAGAAAGTAAATATGTCAATTGCCAGTAGCAGAGACACTTAAATCTGCTCACTTTCTCTCAGTGAGAAAGTGTTGAGAGTAGGAAAATGGGCAGAAATCTGAAAGAAAACCCATTCAAGTAGCATGCCTTGAAGAGAGAGGAAAGGAGATGGAAACAAAGACTGCTGTGGTATTTCCAAGGACACATGTGCTCTACCAGGCATTTCCAGCAACAGAACAAGCCAAGACCACAGCCTCTCTGGAGGAGCAGGTTCTCCAGGTAGAGCTCAGAGAACCTGGAAAAGCCCACCACCAGCTCAGCTGCAGGATCCACCATTACATAGTTGGGGCACATTCTGCAGAGCATGCTGTGCAACAAATGCTTATTTCGTTGTTATATCAGGATGATTTTTGTATGATTAGGTACCAAGACAAAAAAAGTGAATGTTTTGAAATGTGTATTTGATGTCTGCCTGTGTATAAGATGAGCCTGGGAAGAAGGGGTTGGCTTGGGAAGTGGTATTTTCTTCCTCTGTCCTGTTGAGAGGGAGGGAGAGAGTAGCTGGGTGGGCAACTGGCCCCCACAGCTTGTTATTGACAAGCAAAAGGTTCTTCACCACCAAGGAATTATTCCAAGTGTAGATTCACTTTTAGTTGTGCCTTTTTAAACCCAAAGATCCCAACCCTCATAAGACTTTCAGTGCACTGACCTTGTCTTTTTTTCTCTTCATTTTCCCCTTTTCTGAGAGCTAGGTAAATATGGCCAAATGAAAGCAATATTGAGCACTAAAAAGGACCCAATTACAAACCATTTTTCCAGATGTTTAGAAAGTTTGGTATTTGTGATAGTGATATGTTGTGACATCAGAAAATAAGAAATGTTTCAATTACTTCCTGCATTCTTTCACTTGAGTATTTCAGATATTGCCCAGTGATAAATAAATAATTTCTCAATGGTGCTGGAATGACCACGACACTCACTAAGAATTAAGAAATCCAGCTGCTGTGACTAGGTAGATTGGAGAGAACTCTACAGGAAGTACAAACAAGTGAGCTGGGAGGGAAAACTAAAGTGACCTAAACAGCAGCTACAGAAGCTGCATGTATATACCAACAGCAGGGAACATGGGGATCTGCTATGGCAACAAAAGCAGGTGAGCAGATAGAACATCAGTGCTGATACCCCACTGCCAGCAGATGAATCATTTGGCTAAAATTGGGAATGCTCTTTTCAACAGCTATTTTTAAATAAAATGTCTAAGAAGATTTCACAAGATTTTGCATGCTCTATTTCAGCTTCCAAGAAGTACCAAAATACTACCAGAAATTTTGGTCCCAAAATACTGCTGCCAGGATCTCAGAATAGAATGAAAATTTCCATAAAAGCATGGAGTGAATGTTTCCAGCTTGTTCCATCTTTAGTCTAGGTTCAATGAGCTTAAATAATCAGTCTAGCATGCATGCCTAAGGCAAATACAACTTCAAATCTTTGATAAGTCCATCTGCCCTTGATATTAAAAAATTATTCCCTGTGCTAGAAGGAGTGAATGTTGGAAAATACTCAAAATGTTACCAGAAGATAGTTTGAGAGGGACAAAAGTTCATTTGTTTGAAACAAACAAACAAACAAGCAAACAAATCTGAAAAATTCTAAGTTTTAATAGCAACAGAGGCAGCTTACAGAATAGATTTGATCAAATTAACAAAAATATGTTTTTTCCCCATTAGTGTGTCCATTTACTACATAGAAGTAAAAGCCTAAGAATTGGTCCACAGCTTGCTGTACACTAAACCAGATAATACTGTTTGAAAAAAGAAAAAAAAAATAGAAAAAAAGAAAGGAAATAAAGCATGAAAAAAAGTCAAATTCTTAATTTATATAAAAAGCTTTATACATTGCTATTGACAAATGCTATAGCCTGGGTCACATCAAAACTAAAGATTACATAATTGTATTCATCCAACATATTCTACTGCATTAATTTTCTTTGGACCCAAAATGCTTCACATTAAATTGTGCTACATTCTGTGAAATTGTAAAAAATATTTCCCTGGTTTGGTTTGAGTGAACCAGTGGGTTTGCTTTGGTGTGATATTCATGGGCAGGAAAGGCACTCCTGGCTTGCTCAATCAAAGCAAAATCAGCACAATTCTCTCTATCCAACTTGACAGTACTAACTTTCCCCATATTATAAAAAATAAGACACATCTAGAAGGCTTGAAAGTTCTTTTTTCACAAAATGAACATGACACAGGTAATGGCAGCAGGATCTGCCCTACACTGAAGACATCCGGGACTTCTCCATTCATTATAGCAATTTGTTTCAAAATTCTTATATGACCTTCCTTCTGGACATCCTTGTGAGTACTCTAAAAGCTATGATTTGTCAACACCTGTCTTCCAAGACCTGAACATAACCAACAAATCATGTCACACTGACTGAATACATTATTTTATAAAAAATGCTGGGGTGGAACTCTTCTAGGTAAGTACCAGCATATTCCTTGTAGACTTCTTAGGCTTTTCTGTTGTACTTTAATAGGTAAATATCTAGAATACAAGGAATTGGAAGAAGGTGCCAGACTTACTTAAATTTAACAGCTCTTAGAGTAACTGGTACAGAAGTTTAGTATATTTCTGTAGACATCTGTTTCATGCTATTAGATTAATAAATTTCTTCTCCTAGAAAAAAGAGGACGCTTCACTGAATTACATTTTGATCTAGAAAAGGACAAAATTTTCAGTTATATTACAAAGACAAAACTTTCTTGCCAGCTAATCAGTCCCACAGGGTCTAGTTGAAGGCCTGTCACTAGTGATGTTCCCCAAGCTATCCTTAATGACTTGGATGAAGGGGCAGAGACATCCTCAGCCAGTTCAGTGATGACACAAAGCTGGGAGGAGCAGCCAATACCCCAGAGGGCTGTGCAGCCCTTCAGAGGGGCCTCAGCAGGCTGGAGGGATGGGCAGAAAGGAAATTCAGTGAAGGCAAGTGCAGGGTCCTGCAGCTGGGAAGGAGCAACCCCAGGCACCAGCACAGGCTGGGGACTGAGCTGCTGGAAAGCAGCTGTGCAGGGAAGGAGCTCGGGGCTCTGGTGGACAACAAACAGTCCAGGAGCCAGCCATGTGCCCGTGTGGATGAGAAGGCCAGAGGTGTCCTGGGGTGCGTTGGGAAGGGCTTTGCCAGCAGGCTGAGGGAGGTGATCTCTACTCAGCCCTGGTGAGGCCACATCAGGAGTGCTGTGTCCAGTTCTGGGTTCCCCAGGACAAGAGACACGTGGAGCTCCTGGAGCAGCTCCAGTGGAGGGCAACAAAGATGAGTAAGGGATTGGAGCAGCTCTGTTACGAGGAAAGGCTGAGGGAGCAGGGCCTGTTCATCCTGAAAAGGAGACGACTGAGAAGGGAGCCCATCAATGTCTGTAAGTGTCTGAAGGGAGGGTATCAGAGCATGGATCCAGCCTCTTCTCAGTGATGCCAAGCAATAGGAAAGAGGCAATGGGCAGAAACTGATGCACAGGAAGTTCCACCAGAAGAGGAAGAACTTCTTTACAGTGTGGGTGACCGAGCACTGGAACAGGTTGTCCAGAGAGTTTGTGGAGTCTCCCTCACAGGAGATACTCAGGAACTGTCTGGACACAACCCTGTGCTCTGTGCTCTAGGATGACCCTGCTTGAGCAGGGAGGTTGGACCACAAAACTCTGCAGTGGTTCCTTCCAACCTGACCCATTCCGTGATTTATGAGTGAACTTTCTTCCTACAGAGGTCAAGTGTTTTATTTCAGTCAAAGCCAATCATCACTGAATGAACACTTTGCTCTAAATTTATCTTCAGTACTTGATTAAGGTTTTAAATTCCTCACAGGGAGAGAGCCTGCCATGGTTTAAGTATACCTGTGAAAAGAGGGATTTATTGATAGCATACAAAGGCAAAATGCCACAAACAAATGTTGAACCTGGAGCATATTAAGACTTCTGATTTGAAGAAAAATGGTGAAATAGCATGAGTTCTAGCAACAGGCAGATCCTCAGGTGACAAATCCTACCCTCCACCCTGCAGCCCTGAGAGCTAGACCTTGCTAATTATAACAGCACTAAACAATCTCTCTCTGATATGCTCAGGGTCTGTACACAAATTACAAGGTTTTTCACTAATAACTCAATCTGTATCAAAAGAGAAGAGGAAGAAATGCAAAGAATGCAAAGATGTTTGCTCTGGTGTTAATGTACTCACACAGCCCACATAGGGGCTGGGTTGAGCAAGTCCATTGCAGTAGTTAATTTGAGAGCTATATTTATGCCTTAATAGCATGAGTGATTAGTTTAAGCCATTTTTTGGTTAAAAAAAATCAAAAACAATCTCTCAAATGCTTCCAGAAATTGTTATAAAAGAGAAATCAATCAAAATGTTCACATAAGCAAGGTTCACAGTTGTAGCTTTTAACTGAATGAGAAACTGTTCCCCTAGGTGTCTTTAATTTATAAATTGCACCCTCCTGGTTGTATGGAATATCTTCTCTAGGCATGAAGTTATTAATGGAGACAGAACTTTGAAGAAGTGCTTTAGAAAGCTTTCTACCCGGAGACTTGTCCTAAGGGATTGTACCAAACAAATGCATTAAGGAATCAGTCAACTACTCTCCAAATGCAACCTGCATATTTCCAAAGAATTCAGTTGCAGTCAGATTACTTTAGCTTAAGTTCATTGTGCCAGAAAAGCTTTGTCTCCTTGCCAGAATTAGCCACCTAATTTTGGAAAGTTCACCACGCAAACAGAGGGAATGTATGAAACTGCAAAGGGGGTGTTATCACCTCTATTCAACAATAACAGGCTATGATAGATCCTTTCTCACCAAATTACTGTAGCTTTGCAAAGAATTTTAATTTGGAAGCACTTATTTGGATCCTATGGGCAAGTAGGATTTAGAATTGTAAATCCACGAAACCCTGAACAAATCTCAGATGTCAGCAAGCTAAAAGGAAATGGCTTTTCTTGTCTAAGACTAGTCTTGTTAGATATTTTTTATTGTTTTACCTTGCTAAAATACAAATTATAGATGCCTTCTGGATTGCAATGAAATAACTGTGATGGAGGGTAGTAACACATAAGCAAATAGATGTGACTCCTCAACCTAAGTCATTATAATGTAAGCCAATTATTGCCTATTTTGACAAATGGTGATTGTTCAATCTTTCCTTCACTGATTGAGTGCCATTCTCTTCTCCCTCACCAGCTGTTCACTTCAAACCTGGCAGACTCAATGCCTCCCCTTCACTGGAGTATGATCCAAGGGGTAGGCAATCTTCAGCACAGAGATGGCAACAAGCCATGGGACAAGAAGGGTGGAGCCCAGAAATGAAACCAAGAACATTCTACTTTTTTAAATGTTTTCCTGTCTTGCATCCAAACTAGAGAACATAGAGCACACGAAGTAAATAAAAAAAAAACCTTATTTAATTATGGACTTGTGCTGCTGTTTCTTAACAGAAAAGTGAGGCAAAGCTGTTCCATGGACTTGGTGAAGGGAACACAACAAGGATGTGCAGGTCAGGAGTTGGGTTTGAAAAGAGCAGAAAGGAGCCTTACATCTTGGCAGTGAGAATGTCTCTGGAGGAATAGTACTGTCCAGAACTACATCACACAAATCCCTAGTGACCTGAGTAAAGCAGGGCTCTAGCATCAAGAGTACTTGTTTTAAAAATGTTCGTTTTTTCCTCATTATTCAGCATGCTACTCAAGTATCACTCATTACACAGAATCCACTCTGGACAGAATTATTACATTTTCCAGATCTGCTTGTTCTGAATGTTTGTTTGCCTGCAGAGCTGTCCTTACAAAAATCATTATTCTTGAACAGTTATATGAGAACAACATTTTAACTGTGGCCTTGGTAGCAAAACATCATTACTATATTTTGCATATTAACTACAGTCTGAAAAAGGTCTGGAAGGTGTAGGAAGCACATCTGAATGCCAGAGCATAAAGCAATATTGGGAGAAAGCTCTGCTGAGATCTCTCTGCTCAAGTGTAGCCCATGCAGAGATCCACTTACACATAAAGACACGTGTGAGGAGGCAACTGTTGATGTTCTCTCTGGAGAATATCACAAGCAGTATCTAGTAAACTCTAAATGAATGTTCACATACTGTGATCTCCAGATAGGAGATCTTCCAGAAAGGGAAGGAAGCTTTAGCTATTTATTTTGTGAAGGCAGTAGAAAGAGCCATGACATCATGTCATGCCTCTTACATCTGAAATCTGGGCTCTAGAGCAAATAGACTTTCTTGCTGGAGAATTTGTCCAGCATTTAAAAAAGGGAGAAACCTCCTTCCTGTTGCCCAGATTTAATTCCCCGTGAATGAGAAGCCAGTTTCTCTGAAACAATTCAAAATAATCCTCAGGACAGAACAGGTTGGGTGAAAAGGTCAACCAGGACAAGCAAAGTTGTACAAAACCTTCTTGTCAAGACAGTTTGTGCAAAACTAACCACCGACCTATCAGGACAGAAACAGCCAGACTTCCAGGAGAAAACAAAACCTCTTTGAGACTTGCACCCAGTGCTCAGACACAGTCCAGTTACAATAACCAGGTTCTGCATTGGCCCTTCTTCATTCTGAGATTAAGAAGAGCTAATGTTAGGATAGGCTTTTATTTTGTATGGGGGGGCGAGTGTTTGTTTGTTTTTAAACCGTCCAACTTAGATCTCTCTTTCATTCTGAAAACTGACTCCTGAAAACTGGTGGGAAGGAAAGGTCAAGGGCAAGAAACATGACATTAGAGGTAAAAGTTTCTGTACCTGCCCATAGTAGATATATCTGCCCAGCACCTTCTCTGCTTTCTGAGCTGAGTCTTTCCCAAAACACTGTTGCTGAAACACCTACCATTCAACTATTTTTGTAAGTGTTTCAATTTTGACTTATTTTCAGTTTTAAGAAAGAGTAATTAAATTTTTCATTCAAAACCTTTCCCAAGAGTCTCTATTGCCTTCATCTCCAGAGGTTCCAAGCTCATCTTGGCAGGCTGGAGATATCAATGTTCCTTATTTAGGCCAGTAGCAAGATACTTCTGTCACCTCATCCTGAATTAATTTTAGCTGTCATGACAGGGATACCTGGAAACAGCTCTTCAGGCAGAAATCCCCAAATGTATTTACAATGGGAAGGATTTAGCACAAGCACATTCATCTTCTTTACTGGAAACAAAATAGGAATAGCAGCACTTAAAGACAATATATAAGGGTATTTAAACAAGAATAGCTCCTGAGTGCAATAAATACTTCATGCTCCCATGAGCTACAAATCAGTTTCGGCCCACTGAACCATCTGCTCTCACAGCAGCTTCCAGCCTGCCTCTCTCACTGCAGTGCAGAGTGGGTTGTGCTGCTCCCAGAAAGGATTTGGATTGAGCTAGATCAGATAAGGAGAGCCCTAAGTGACTGGTACATTTTAAACTGTTTTAAATTGCATGTCATATACTTGTCAAATTACCGTGTCCTGTAATTGGAATTACCAAAGTGGAAAAGATAGCAGGTAAACAGTTAAGAGAGTATTTGTGTGTTCCTCTAAATCTTACTTATGATAAAGTCAGTTCTCCCTGCAACTGAAATAAACTGTCCTACTGTCTTCATTCCTGATGGGATCTTGCACAGTTTGGACAAGAACAGGGTTCTTATTCCATCACATCTGAGATAAGACTGCAGGAAATGTGACACAAAAACATCTTTGTGCCAAGCTGACTTGTGTGCTGTGCCAGGTGTAGGGAGGATCCAGCTGCTTTCAGCTTCCAGGGAGCCTAACAGAGGGCTCACCAAGCTTTGTGACTCTACAGGGCACTGGCATGCTTTTCCTTGCATGCTTTTCCTAGGAAGGTCGTGGCCAAGAATTCTCCCCAGATCCTGAGATGTGACATGCTGCAAAGCACTGTTAATAAGTGATAAAATCACCTGGAAAGATGCCTGTGAGAACAGGGACCAACCTTATGCACCTCTGTGTGGCTCCTCTGGATGAGAAGTTCATTGCTGTGGCATAACATTGCTAGTGTGAGATGCTGAGTGGTAAGGGCAGGATATGGCAGGACCTGGGGGGATCAGGGTGTGTAATGTGACAGAGGCAGGAAGGCAGGACAGCAGTCAAGGCAGCACAAAAAGCAAAGCATGTGGATAAAATTCTTGTGGTACTCAATGTCCAGCTAAGTATAAAAGGAACTTAGATTCTGTCCCAAAACTTTCTTGAGGTCATAAAAGTTCAGGAAATTTGTTTCAGATGAACGTATCTGAACAACTAAAACATCTAAGCAATATCTAAAACATCACAAATAATTGTTCAAACCTAATTATAACTTAGATATAATTACAAGATGGATATTGGCCTACACCAGATGCTTTGCTGCCTCATAGTGAAGTTGCTAGACTTCTGATGGGTATAGACTTCAGCCTGTTATTTCTCTTCTATACTTCAGACACCCTCTGACCCTCTGGTATCTGCAGGATCCATTATCAAGGCAGAATTAGACCAACAAACTTGACCCTTTAACATTAAATATTAAAAGGGTACTAGAATGCCACCTTAGATGCCTTCAATGTTATAAATAGATTATTTTGCACAAGAAAGTCGGGACATTTCAACAATGAACCATTTCTAGGGGCATCTATACTTTCTTCTGCCATAATAACTATCACCGAAGACTCAGGATCTCCTCCTAGGTAAAATCAAATATTTTTTTATGAGTTGGCAAATTGCAATTCTAGCAGAGCATCATGCAAATAAAACCAGAACAGGTATCATTAATGGGTCCATTTAAATAACAGAGAAATTAATATTTTTCATCAAGGTGCTGAATTTTTTGTTATCTCTATGCTATGAAGTTTTCCAGTTCTACAAAAAATTAATAACATCTATTCTCTAGGCTGTAAAAACATACAGCTAAAGCCTTGTCTCATGGCAGTATTAATTTTGGAGTGAGAGTGGGGCAAAAACTGTATTTCCCAAGAGTTTCACCCAAATTTTCAATTATCTACATATAGTTTGATATTAGGAAAATAAATGCAGTTATCTGTTACTCTAAAAGAGGATTTTAGGTACCCTGATGACTAACACCAGAAAATGAATGATTTGAAGATCAGGAAAATAAAATTTCAAAACAGTAAGGTCTTTTAGGAATGTTGAACAGGTTCTTAACTGCTTGACCAGAAGACATCAGAACAAACTACCCCTCCATCTTCACACCGTAGAATGATGAAAAGGATTTCTGCTTTTTGGTAAACTACTAATTTGGCTGACTCATTAAAATTGAAATCTATCACACCACTGTCTGCAGACAGTAAGGAGAAGAATATGTTTTAGGTGTCATTTTTTTTATACATTGTTCTTTTTTCTATACCAACACCTAGCAAATGTCAGTACTCACAAACCTATCTTCATCTTGGGCTACTTACTAATGTCTCCTTTTTTAGATAGAACAGTGCTCTCAAGTAGTGGTCCCTGAGCAATAGGCTTCTGATGGTATCTGTGGCCAAAAAACATTGATGACAGCAAGTAAAGGAATGTAAAGAATACTTAGCAATATTGAGCTGCTTTGCTTATGAGCCACTGAACCAGAGCATTTTTTATGTGTGTCAGCACTTCAGACTTTTCAATGAAACTATTTTCAATGAACAGTTTCAATGAAACAGTTATTTTTTCACAATATTACCAATTTTCCCCTGCACGAAAAACTTGAAAAATGAAATGCCCATTACTGTCCTGACTACCTGCCTCATCACAGCCTGCTGGACACAAGGACATATTATTTAACCTTCAATAACAGTACCTTAAAATACTCTATTGCAGCTCTGTCACTTTCTAAAATTCTTTAAAAAATATTTCCATAGTAAGTCTTCATATAACAGCATGCAACTCTGATGTGACAGATTTGTGCTTTTCTACATAAAGCAATCAATCTACTGTGCTGCAGAGAAAAAACAAGTCAGACTTTTCTGGGCTACTCAAGCATTTTGAGGTCTGAGAGGTTGCTATACCACAGCTCGGCAAATAGCAGTAATGGAACTCTACATTAAAATTCAATAAAAACCTGTGCAATTTTTCAAGAAGTGAGCTGGTTATGCAGGTCTATTTGTTTTTTGTGCATCTAATTCCATTCTCATTTGTACTCTTGAGCAAGTACACTTTGTACATTACCTGTGGTATCTTTAAAGTCTCTGAGCACACCAAGCTGAACCCATGTCTGGTACAATGAACAACCTTTTGAAAGAATAATGCATTTTCATTTAATCTCAGGGTTCTAAATATCATGAGGTTAGCATATTTGATATATTTCTGCTGTCTCTATGAATAAATTACAGGACATTTTCAGCTATTCAGCTACATCTACTATGGACAGAGGCTGAACACCCCAAGGAGAGGGGGGAACTGAAAAACTGGGATCCAGAAACTGAGGATGGACCAAAACCCTGGATCAAACTTCAACTCTCATTTAAACAGGTCCTTTTATTTGAGAGTTTTATTTGTTAATCTGTGTTGAAACAGCCATTGACAGATCACCTTCCCAAGTGACAGACACTATATTTTAAAAGAGAAAGAAATAAAAACCAAATGCCAGAGGAACAGATTCCTTGTTGAGTGGGTGGCAGCACACAAGCGGCACAAGCCACTGCTTTGGAAGGGAACAGAGTGATCTTGTGGTAGCTAAAGATGTTCTGCTTACATATGTTGTCATGAGCAGAGAGAACATGCAGGATTTATATTCAGATTTTGGTGGCACTTTAACTGCCATGTTCTCCCAGCTCTAAACACATCTGCTGAGCACATCATCCAGGTTAGTGGCAGTGCAGAGTCAGTTATGAAACTCCAACCTGGCCGCACCATTAATCCTTAAATTGCAGGAAAGGATTACTAGCCATGATGTGTCTAAGCATTTAAAAGGTGAGGCAGCAAGAAAGGAAGCAAATCTAATCCTCACATTAGCAGCCTAATTATTTTTAGGAGAACACATCCTTATGCTGCTGCTGTGTCTCCTACATGGAGACACCCTCTGCCATCCTACAAGGAGACACATTAGCATGACCATATGTTTTGAGGAAGGCTTGTCAGCTGAGGCATAGAGCTGCTGCTTTGGCTTCTGGAACAGGATACCTCCCTGCCAGCCAAAATCTTTTTTGTATGTGTCTGTTCTGCACCACACAGTGGGACAACGGCACAGAAACCCCAGATTCTGTAAAGTGGTAAAACTAAAGCAAACAGAGAATGGCAGGGAGGTTCTAGAAACACATCAGAGAGGTAGAAGCTGTAAGAGAAAAGTTAATTTAAGATAATGGGCAGCTTGAATGAGAGCTAGTATGTATCCCCTGGTCATGGGGGAAAAATCAAATCCCAAAAACTTCCTGCCCTCCACCCACAGCCCTTCAAGATATAAAACTGTAGAATATGGGGAAAAATGCACAATATACGGAAGCAAAATATTTGTAACCAGTTTCAAAACTGGAGTGAGATGAATTCATGAAAGAAATACATGTCATAATTGCCCATCACAGGAGTGGACTGCAACTGGAAGGCTAAGGAAGGTAAAATGCCAAATTACTTCTACACAGCACCATGAAAGTTGTGTATTGAAAAAATATGAAAATTGAAAAAAACAAACAAACAAACAAAAAAAAAAACAACCAAGGAACCAGTCAGAAAATACAAGTATAAACACTCTTAAGCAAAGCTGGAATTTGAGCAGCATTCTAAATCAACCACTGGTAATTCCAACTACATTGAATAAACACATGTTATTTTCTTGGCAAAAACTCCAAGACTGGCAAAGCAGTGGCTCATGATGACAGTATTATAGTAAGGCAACAGGCTGAAACTTCTCTGTATGCACCAACCAAGCACCTTTCTGAGCAGGAAGAGAAACTCTTCTGCAGTTGACCTGTCTTTATTCTTTTACCATTTACTGCTTAACACTAAAACAATTCATATTCTGCAGGTACTTGCTACACTGTAGAACTTTTAAGGCTTAGTCTTGTTCTGACACTTGAGACATTTTGAGCCTTGAAGTAATTTATTCAGACAGTTTTTCTGTTCTTCCATTACCATCTAGGCTAAGCAACAGGATTCTTAACTCCTCCTGTAGAACTGGCTCAGGCAAAAGCAGGCACTTCCCATCTCCTAGGGCTCTATATCAAGCCAGTATATCATTCCCTGTAACACTCTGTTATTTTCTGTAATAACATGAAATAAAGCAAATGCATGCAGGGGAAAGTATTTCACAAGGTACAGTCATCACATGCAAATTCTATATCTTTCTCTATTTGTTTGAAGGCTAGAAAGGCAAGCTATTTTAAAGTGATAATTGACTTCTATTTCAGCCCTGTAAAGAAAAGAAATGTCATCCACTCTGGATAATTAATTGCATTACATATTCCCATACACCCACATACATTTGGAGTAGGAAAACACAATTCTCCGACAGCTACGCTGGCCCAAAAAATAAAATCCTGACAGAAACATTTAGAGATTTCAGATCATCCAGATGAAACCAGACCCTAATTTTACTGACTAGTACTGGGGGCAATAACCTTTAACTAACACTTTTCTTTCTAGAAATTTGTTGATGGGCACAAACCAGTTTTTGCATCCTCATTTCATAGAGAACATTCCTTTGATGTCATTGAGGTCCCTGCACTTCAGTTAAGAAGAATATCAGGTATTCTCTGTTTTGGGGGATTGTGGTCTCCAATTCACTTGAAAGTGCTGGTCAGAAGCAAACAAAACAGTTTCTCACATCCAGAGTGCAGTAGGTCTTAACATTTCTTATGGTTAGAAAACAAGAATTGGCAATAGAAGTATCAGTTAAAACATAAGCAAACTATGATGTCAGTTGTTACAAAGCTGAACTGTCATCCCATGTCCTGTTAATTTTTCTTAATTTTTTGGAAGTGGGTAAAATTTGAATACCAAGCAAATTTTAATAGGACTAGATATTGCTTAGGAATAGATGTTACCACCATTTTTCTTTCCTCTGAGTGAAAAGTCAGATCATCTTTTCTCAGGCCCTAATTTACCAAGTGCAACTTCCTACTTCCTTTTGAACCATGACACATTTCGAAAGACACCCTGGCTAAATATAATTTTAAAAGACAGTTAATTCATCACATTGAAATATAAGTGAAAATGTGGTTCTCAAGGCAGTCTATGGAAAATACATGATCCTCCACAGTTGTTGCTATCCTGCCTTCACACAATGATGCTATCCAGTGGAGCCAGCTCCTAAGGCGTGGACTTGGAAAGGCCACAGCCCTGGAAGCACTCACTCATGGCAGTCTCTGTCCTCCCACTCACTGCTTCCCCCTCCCTCCAAGAGCCATAGGCTCCTGCAAGTGCAAGAAGCAGCTCATCTGGCTGTGAGTAGCAGAAGAGCAAAAGGGCATTAAATCCCCCAGCCTTTCTCTTCCCACTCTGTGCACAAACTCAGTCCATGTGTTCTTTTCTTCCTGTAGGGTAAGTGGCAAACAGCCGCAGGTTCTCCCTGGCCACAGTTGCAATCACCTAAAACATGCTCTAAGCCTTACACGGACAAGCAGTAGCATCTAAACTTAGTTCTAACATTACTTCTTCTAAATTCTTTCCTTCTATAAATCAAGAAAATCTGGGGTTTTTTATTTGGATGAAAATATTAAAGTCAAAAAGCATGCTTTAATCTCATACAACAAATCAATCTTTCCTTCAAGAAAAGACATCTAGTCTCTAATCTCATCATTTTTACAGCCAGATCTAAGAGGATATCATGGATACATGTGGAATTCTTCAGTGTGGCAGAGTTGGACCACATTCTGGGCAAAACCAATACAGCACATCAGTGCTGCTGCCCAGCCTCTCTTTCACTGAACCTCTGTGCTGTGTTTCCCAAGTGGCACAGATCACACTTTGCTTGCTGCCTAAAGAAATCGCTCATGCCAGTTAACATATATAGACAGCCCCTCCTCTATTTTTTGGAAGTCTGTACTACATTTGATGAGAATTAAATCAAACATTAAGAATGACAACAAAATCCTGTGTCCCAATATGAGGATGAGGCCCACAGAATTACATTCCCAAATAAGAGATGCAGATATATGCTGCTGCTCAGAGACATCAGTACACAAAAGACACTCAATGTTCAACACAGAGGATACAGCACAGTTTAAAACAAGTACCCCAATAAGCTGGAAAGGAACCTGTCACCAAGACAGGTGCATTTATAAGATGCATTTAGAAAATACATCTCAGGAGACAGATTTATGTAGATTGAAAGTATCCAATTTGAATCAAAAGTGTCAGATCTGAACAGAAGCCCAACACAAGTCGAAGTGAGACTTGTTCACTCATCTATGTATTATATTTGTTGCCACTGAAAGAAATTGCTAAGCCTCCACCAGAGCAGAACTGGATGAAAGTTCTAAGGTATTCTAGAACATAACAAGAAGGATCAAAGCATCACATTTAGAGATGCAATGATTGTCACTTGTCTAAAATCATCTGCGAGTGTAGCCTTGTGAGCAAATGAATACAGATCAAGAAAACAACGCAGAGACACGGAATGCTTAGGATTCATTTAGTTCCTGGCCATGATTGGTTTATGATGCCTTTTATATAACCCCAAAGATTGTGAGGGCAGAGTTACATGAAGGCATAATCTTTGTCTATTTCTATTTAAGAAAAAATCTATATTTCATATCAAATTAAATATCCAGTTAATTATTTCTATACAATGTCCCTAGCCAAATGCACCTTCATTTAGATGAAATTTTTGTTGTTGTTGTTCATAATGTTCCTTTTAAGCAGCAGTCATTTCCATTTGGTCTTAGCCTAAACAGCTTCTCTGGAAGATAGCCCAATTAAGCAGATTTTCTTATTAAGCATGCCCCAGTTAAGTGATATACATCACTATCAGCTCAGTTCCTTTATGATTTTTACATATTGAGCAGAGCACAGGGCACATTTTACATTGTTTTCAAGCTAGTCTGTCCTTGCACAAGGAAAGTATGTGTTTACATTCATTTTAACAAAACAACATCAAAGGTATGAAATCTAACCTAAACAGGATGACTTCTACGTATTCCTGTGGAGTTCTTTTGATGAATTTACCCAATTTCCCTTTTAAGTATTTTACTGAAGTGAGTCTCTGAAAAGAAACTGACACCCCAGCACTCTCAGCAGCACATCGCTATGGAAGTGGGAAAGGACTGTCTTTCCTTGGGCATCTGGAAATCACCTTTATAACTCACTCTGTGCTCCAGNAGTTAATTACTTCTCTTTTTTTCCTGTGGGAAAGAGCAATTCAATGACGGCCTCACAGTCATTTCCTAAGGTTATATTTGTGGCACTTGGCAAGGAATTTGAAACAAGTGTTGGACCTGAGTCTTATTTTCACAAGAAGATTACAGTTAAAATCAACACCCCTTGTACAATATATTAGATTAGAATACCAGCCCTTCTGCAGCAATGAAATTAACAATAAATGCTGAAAAAGTAATTTAATTAAAAGCTGTCACATGCTTTAAAAAGTGTTTAGGTGTGTTCTGAGCATTCCCCAATACTGACCTAAAGTCCTTATGTGTTGTTTCAGTACCAAATGTGATTTTCTAAATCAACTGCAGTCAAACAACTGGGATCACTTTACTATCCACATATTTTTAATTTTTTTTTAATGAGTGTTGGAAATACTGAAGAAGCTATGCCATGAAACAATTTTCTGATTTGATTTTTCCATCAATTGCAAATAAAATGGTACTAGGGAAGAAAACCTAACTGTCACCATGAATTATTGCTGTTTTCTGAAGTGTGTAATAATTTCCAATTTAACATCATTATGTCGCTATATTAGTCCAGTTCTCTCGTTTTATCATAATAGTTCAACTTTTAATTCCAAACATTATTTTTGAGTTTGAAAAGATGCAGCCCTTGTGCCAAAAAGTTAAATGAATTACTTTTGTACCATCAGAGGTTGAAACACAACCATCTGGTCTACCAAAATTGGTCCGAATTTTTCAGTATTCTTTAAATGGCACATGCTGAGAAAAAGCCTGCTCCAACTGAAGTAAGTGGCACAACGCCCACTAATTTATATAAAGCCAGGATTTATTCCAACATGTCCTAGTGAGAACATTTTGCTTTTCTGGACTATGCACAGATTTTGTACTGGCTACAACTGTGTTGGTTGGGCGAGACTTTTTTTTTCTCTCCACAGAAACAATAAAATCAATTTGTGAAGAAATATTCAAGGTGGACAGAAACAAACACTGGCAAAGCAGCATGTTTTCTTGCTGGTGTTTGAATAGCAGGAGGAGGAGGATTATTCCCCTGAAGGTACAGGGAAAGGAACACACATTTCTCAGTTTTCGCCAAGTCCAAAGTATTGACAAAACACTGAGAAATCTATTTTCCTAGTGTAATACAGTATCAATTGACTGTCAGCAATGTGTGGATTTCAGGTTTCCTGAACTGGACAACTACTGTACCACACTTCTGGTAATATACTTCTTTAAAATGCACACAAAGAGACCCACATCTCACCAAAAGATCACAGGTTTTGAAAGAAAATTATATATTCTGGAGTAAGGCAGTGATATTTTCACAAGAAATACTCTGCTAAGGAGCAATATCTGCAGCTGTTTCATGTAATTTAATTCTGACTCTACTTTATTTACAGAGAAAATGCTGCAACTAGATAGCAAAACTGTTAAGTGAGCAGTGGTTTTAGTGCAGTGGCACCATTTCCAGAGACTTTATCCCATGCTTCACAGTGATGGGACAAAGTCAGGCAGACATGCTGGCACAAAAATACTTTGTGGAGTCACAGTAAATAGACAAAGACACTGACCTGTGATTTCCACGTTCAGTTGTGGTTCATTACCCAAATATGTAAACTATTTAAAGGTTATTTATTTTACTGCTTATATTGGAAATAAGGTAGCAGCTGCTTAGATGTATATAAGTAGGCACACATACACACATTTAGAAGTATATCTACACAAGCTGGATTGCTTTGTAAATAAGGTTACTCTGAATATTTTTAGATGCAAATCAATTCTATTTTCCACTCTACCAGTAGGATTAAATTTCTGACATTGATGAAATCCAAAGACGCTATATTTAACTTGGTGATTCGAGAATGATTCATAATGAAACCTTTCTTTTTCATAGCAGTGGGATGCCACCTATTTTATTCTGCTTTATTCTGGAGACAGACATTAGAGTGTACCCATGATGAGTGGTAATAACAGTCAGATTTTAGTAAGCCTACCCGATAATGACACTTCAGCCATGTTCTGGGAGAAGTGGAACAGCTAAAAATTTTAGCCAGAGGATTCCACATCTATAGGAGAAGTATGATGTGAAAGAGCTTATTTGTACAAGTGTACCTTTTTGACATTGATAATTTGTAAAGAAACAGATCTTGGAGTTTTTCAGAAAAGAGAAAAATAAATATCAGGTTTTTACACATTAAAAAACTACTGAATTTCCCTCAAAGATTAAAAAGGAAAAAAAAAAAACAACAAAAAAAGCTGAGTCTTAAGGAGTAATCTGACCTTTCTTTACAGTACTTTTCTTTTTTTTTTTTTAATAAATATTTCTATTCCTGTTACAAGTCCAAAATTCCAAAGATATTTACCACAGTGTCATGAGTCTGTAGGCATTAGTGAAGTGTCTCCTAATGAATATGCCTACTGCTGCCTAGCAAGTACATATGTGGAACACCCGTATGTCATCAACAAACACATAAATTAATTATATTAGTTTTCTGTTATCACAGTTTCTATCTTTAAATTCAGGACTTTTATGCACTAGGTTTAAACATTTATTGTAATTTTTATTTCATTGCTAAAGATTAAAACCAAGTGAATTTTCCTCAACAAGACAGAAAATGTGACTCAGGCTGTTTTCCTTGAGGAAAAAAGTTGAAACAGAGTCAAACAGAGATACTTCCGTCAACTTTTTAAAATTAAAATAGGCAACAGTTATTTTTCATGCTAGTTTTACCCTTGAACAACATCATATTGCTCTGTAGACACTTGTCATACAGAATCAGAGAATATCTGAGTTGGAACAGATCATTGAGTGCAGCTCCTGGCCCAGTTCACATACCTTAGCTGATGTTTATGATACTAGAAAATTCAGCCTATAATCAATAGTGGAAACTAATGATTTCCAGTCCTCTCTCAATTAATTACATCATATAAATAAAATTTATATTAATTTATAACCTATATGTATGTATTTATATATGTACCACACTCCTTTCTTAGGAACTGGAATTCTACGAATGAATGCATACTCTATTAGGCCAGTTTCCTATGCTTAATCAAGATATACAAGAATATCTTCTCATGTAAAATATATGGCAGTCCTGAATAATTTAAAAAGGCTCAAATGCTTCACTCTCTTTGATATCTAAATATTGCCTGTCAGAGGAAAATACAAAGATATCTCTCCTCCTCTTTGAAATTAAAAAAAAGTATCTTTAGTGGAACCTGAATTTTATTTAGACCACATACAAGCAGTTGAGAGAGAGGAGAGGAGGAGCTGCTCAGGCATTTTATGATTATTCCCAGAAAAAACATAATTCTCCCAGATTTTTAAAGCAAGAGAGACCTTTGGTAATGGTCCTGTCATGTTAAGAGAAAGATACTGATAACTCTAGCCTGAAATGACAGAGTAGCAGGAAAATTGGGACATATTTAAATGAGTGTTTGTCTTATTATGGTATTGCACAGTATTCCATCCCTCTCATCATCCTCCCATCCAAAAGAGTTCGGACCCTAAAGAGACAAGAGCAATTTTAAAGAAAGAGATTTAAGTAATTTTGAAATGCTGTCAGCTTCAAACCCATTTTTCTCTGGGCAGGGACACCTTCCTCTAGACCAAGTTGTTCAAAACCTTGTTCAACCTGGTCTTGGACAGGGAAGAGGCATCCACAGCTTCTCTGGGCAACTGGTTCCAGTGCCTCACCACCCTCACAGTAAAGAATTTCTCCCCCATCTCCAATCTAAGCCTAATTTCACTTCAAAGCCATTCCCCCTTGTTCTAACACCACATGCAGAACCATCACTACATAAAGAATCACTTGTATTATTTATTTATCTAATAAGGATTTGTTTAAAAATAATTCAGTGCTTTTATCACTCTCTTGCCCTTCATAGGTTGATATATATAATTGAAAAACATTAGATAGTAAACTAGAATAATCATAAATAAATGGTTATTAAGTGAAACATTTAATTACAACTCTAAAAGGAAAAAGAAAAAATATTGTCACTGGCTTTTTTAAAAAGCACCAAATTTATTCCCAGAAGTATTGACAGAGTACTCTGAATTATGAACAGTTTGTTTTGAAACAGAAACTCAGAAGAGTAAGAATCCAACATTGAAGGAACATTAAAGTTCAACTTAAGGATGAGAAACTTGCATTGTCACAATGCAAGGTTCAGACAACCTGCAGAACCAATTACATAATGCATAAGCCTTTGCATCATTGAATCATCATACTTCTTGTAGAAAAAAGGCAACAAACTCCTTCATACACATCTGTTGACAGTCAATGGAGACATCTTAAAGAAACACCCAGAAAAGGAGAAATGTACAGAAAGGAAAGATTACAGATGCCACATGGGTCTGAATCTTCCTGCAGCAAATTCTAGTGTTTATATCCATTACATTTTTAGGATGGGAGGGTACCCAAAAACCAGAGCTATGGTTCTGGTTCATTACTCCTACCAGGGCACTCAGTGCAATGCAAGTCCAGAGCAGTACCCTGAATAAACAGCACCTGCATGTGATGGCAACTCAACAGCAAAGGGACACAACACTTCACTTCCATTCAAAGACCTGGTCAAAGGCAGGGCTACTGTTCCAAAAGCAGTTCCAGAATTATGGGAAAAATCCCATGTACAAGCAGAAGCGAAGGTCACTTGTAACTATTTTCAGACTAAATATTTTTAAGCATTTCAGCACTAAATATTCCCAAACACACATAGCCTGGACTACCACTCCACTGAAATCCTGTCTCTGAGTGGCAGTCCTAAGCTCCCTGCGCATCTCACAGGCTCCTGTCCCACCTCCCTCCCAGCAGAGAGCTGACGGAGTGCAGGCAGTGGGCTGGGCCATATCCAGGGGTGCTCCTGTGCTTCCAGCTCTGCAGGCACTGATCCCATCAACCTCAAGGCAAAAAACAGTCAGTGTTTCCCAAGAATGGGCTCCTGTCTCAACTGCTGGGATAACAATCCGAGGGGAGTCGCAAGAGGCAGTATCTCCTAAGCTGGTCTGCTCTAGATGGGTTGGCTCTCAACAGGTTTCTACAGGCTTTTGGAAAATTGTCCTTTCTCACAGAAAAAATACCATGAGTGTGCTAGCTCTTAAAGATGAGAAACTTTGCTGCCCCACCTAGTGGGAGCCCCACAGTCTTCCCCTCTGCTTGCCAGGCAGACCAGGAGACCTTTGTATAAAGACACAGTGTGTGCTCCTAAGAGTTTGCAAAATTGTTAAAAATATCCTGACAAACAGATGTGGGAAGGATTCCATAAGTGGCTTAAATTAAAATACATTGAGATCCTAAAAGCTTAGAAAAGCCTTTAATGGAGGGGAAAGTATCAAATAAATACTTCCTACATCTTAAATGTTTTCAAGTGCAAATACTAACTTGTTGTCTATTAAATTATGTTAAGCCAATGTAATTGGAGAAGGAACCTGCAGCATAAAAAGATAAACCTTCTATCTTTAATGCAGTAATTGCTCCATGTTTATTGGCTAGAAACTAGATGCATTCTCATGTTTACTACATATTATAGGTAAAAATATCTTTTCTAGCTATTTGAGCTGGTACCATTTGCCTATTCCAAGCTTTCATAAAATTTATCAGTGCTGCTGAAAACAAAAGACCAAAACTCTGTCAGTTCTATGCAAGTAAAAGAGAGCTGACTCCAATCTTTCATTTTCACCCTCAGCTGCATCTCATGCCAAGTCTATTACCTGCATGGCTGCCCTCTCAGAGAGTGTGAACTGGTATTTTTTCCTACATTTCATCTGACTTTTTCTTTCAAAAAAATAAAACAAAAACATCAAAAAAACACTTTTTTTGGTGTCTGAAAGCCAAAACCAGTAGCTGTTTCCAAGTCAAAATTTCACTAACCATTCTACCTGGCACAGTAGAACTGGTACCTCATTGTCTTCAACTGCTATTGTCCTAATAGACTTCACACAGAGCCTGAACATAAATTAATTCCATGTCCAGGTGTGTCTTTTTTGACACCTAATATTTAACTGCTGAATTCTTCAAAACCTATGCTGGCTTTTATTTAAAGAGACGGTCTTAGGAACACCCTAAAGACTAACACATTTTGGAACTTTGCAAAGCAAGTCCTTAATGGTCTGTCTTGCCCTCACAGAACGACAGTATGGCAGATGGAGAGGGACACCCTGCCCTAAGATGCTCAGAAGTACAACAGGTCTTGGCTGCAATCCTCCAACATAAGAAATCTTCCCCAAGAAGAAGAGAAGAGCCTTTTGACTCCAGCCTTTTAGTTCTAAAAGTCTTGCAATCAAAAAGCTACATTAAAGAACACTAAGCTTCCTAAAGTTTACCTGAACAGCTAAATGCAATTTAATTACTTAACTCCCAGGACTGCCTGACAGCTTTACTAAAACAACATAGTTAATAGGAACAACTTAGAAGAAGATGCTATGAAAGGTCAAGCTTTTCCTGCCCAGACTAACAAAAGTAGTACTTCTCAAGAGGAGATTGTTCTCTGCCTAGTGTTTTGGCCAGCTCAATGCCTATCCAGCCCCAGCAGTCACTTCCCAGCACATGGCTGGTATGGCACACCGTGCTCTCCTGTGCACCAGCCATGGTGGTACACAGCTGACCCAAACTGTCTCAAGGGACATTCCATACCAAATGATGTCTGCTCAGGTGTAAAAGCTAAGGGACTGGAGGCATTGTTATTTAAAAAAAAGTTTGTGCTTTGGAGCAACCACTACACGTACTGAAGCCTTGCTTCCTGGGAAGTGGATGAACATCTTCTGTTGATGGGAAGTAAGGAATAAGTCTCTTGTTTTTCTTTGCTTCCACACAAGGTTTTTGCTCTATTAAACTGCCCAGGAGATTTTTTCCATCTTACTTTCTCCTTTGCCTTGTGCTGCTGAGGAGGGGACTGAGTCAGCTGTTTGGGGGGCACATGGCAACTAGCCAAGGTCAACCCACCACAATCCTTTTTGGCACCTAGTGTGGGGCACACGGAATTTGAGAAAGGAGTGTGAAGAGTCCTATTCTTGAAGACAAAGGGAGCAAGTGGCAAAGTGAACAAGTGATGAACTGACTTGAGGCCCCATTCCAGGCCCCCTTGTGCCCCTTTGGAGGGATGGAGTTACAGAATTTGGAAGAAGACAGAAATTAAGCCCCGGAAGAATGGAGGGGTGAGGGAAAAGTGTTTTAACATTTAGTTTTCATTTTCTCACTATCCTACTCAGATTTGACTGGAAATAAATTAAATAATTTTTCACAAAGTCAAGGTCTGTTTTCCCCATGACAGTCATTGGTGAGTGACCTCTCTCTGCCTTTTTCTTGACCCACAAGTGTTATATTTTCTCTCCCCTGTCCATATGAGGAGGGGAGTTACAGAGCAGCTTTTGTGGGCACCAAGTGTCCAGTGTCCGGCCAGGGTTGACCCACCCTAGGAGAAGCAATGGAGGCACCTGAACACAGAATATCCTCATTCACTTGAATGGAAAAATCTATTTTAATTTATAGGTCAAGTTTGGATGATCTTCATAGCTTTTTGTGAGGAACTATACTCTCAGCATGCTGCTCCCAACACAGTGTCCCAGAACATGATGCAGTGCACCAAGCTGAGAAACTGTGAACAAGAACAGCACGGTGTGCCCTGGAAATACAGAGATTTGGAAATAGATATTTGTGCAGATATTTGTGGTACATTTTGTAGGCTGCCTCTTAGCAATGTCCAGCTGCGGGTCAAAATCAACAAGGATGAACATTTGACAGTTCACTTCCTCAGAGCCAAGGGCAAATGCAGAGTGGATCCATCGCTCTGTCCTGTATTCCAGCAGCTGAATGGCTGACAGGAAAGAGGAGGCCTTCACTTATTAAGTATGACAGATAGCCACCAGCAAAAGACAGTCACATTAAGCCTGACATTATGATCCCAAGGTGTGGGATATTGTCAGTTCTCCCAGTGACAGAACTCCCCACCAAGCAGAGCTTCTCATGGCAAAAAGCATGTAAAGACCTTGTGCTGCTTCCAACAGGAAGGCTCTTTCTGGAAGTGACAGCTATTCAAGCTATAATAAATAAACTATTCTATGTATTAAAAATAAAGGCTAGTCTAGTAGATGGGAGAGAAGATATTGATAAAATAATAAAATTTTATCAAAGTGAACTCAAAAAGAGCTAGAAAAACTCATTGAAGTATCTGCACGGAATGTCAGATCTAAAGAAAAGTTCGGAGTGGGTTTATTGGCCTCTGACACCCAAGAGCTTGGAACCACACCAGATCATTCTGTTCCACAAAGGATTTCCCTTTCCTTGCCAGAGAAACCACAAGTGCAAGCATTGCCTTTTCCTGTGTGTTTTCAAGTTACTGAGATCTTAAGACTTTTTGCTTCCACAAAGTGTTCCAAACAGACAGACACATTTCTAAAACTAAAGCCTGCTCACCTGACCTACAAAGAGACTGTCAGACCACATATTACAGAAACCTTAAGACCTATGAGATCTTATCATTACCAGAGCACAGACTTTTCCAAGACTGGGCTGTCAGTAGATGTTGGAACAGCCAGTCCCAAATAAAATCCACATAAGCTCTCCAATCTCCAAAGTACACACTGGCAACTGGCTGGCTGTAAGGATCTCTGTATCTCAGTGCCCCAGAGCTGTGTCTGCAGACTTGTGAAGGACTTTGTGGGTTACAGCTGCTGTGTCAGCCTGGACCTGTCCCTCTCTACTATCAGTGAGAGCCAGCAGCAGGTGGGGGTTCCTCCTGCTCTGAGATGGAAAAGGGAATGAGGGGAGCATAGGAAGAATGACATCCCAGGCATGACTTTCCAGAGAAGTGCTTGGATAACTTGGATCCTGCAAGCAGGATTATGAAACCATCCAAGCACTGTTACCAAGCAGGATTTGCAGGTGAGCTTTTCTAGGGTCTTCAATTAGTCTCCCAACAAGGTATCATAATTTGATTAGAGAAGACATTTGGACAGCCCAACTGCACAACTTGGTCAGCTGCACAAACTACATCTCCTCTTTCAGTCCTCATTCTTTAACCAAAGGCAGACATTTGAAAAAGAAATGGCAGTGTTAACTGTTTGCGAGCATGCAAACAACTTTCAAATCTGGACTTTCTATTATGGTCCAATAGGTTGTTTTGTTCATATCCTCCATTTCCTAAAAACAAAATATAATTTCTTTTAGCTGAATAAATTTCTGGACAGTCAACTGATCTTCATATAACCATTACTGTTCTGAGACTCTGCTTTCAGAAAAAGGAAACAACACTGCAATTCTAAAGCATTTCAAAGTATAAATCGATTCTCATACATCCCGTCTAAGAGCACCTCTGAATCACTCAACCCATGAGCTTCCAGATCTACAGTGTAGACAGAAGTAATGACTGCTTTTCCAGTTGCTGTTGTTAATTGAAACTAACAGCCTGATACCATCACATAACATGACACCCTGTATATATATATTATTTTAGTGTGGAACCA
>VZTT01014772.1:132855-143011 GCA_013400855.1 Buphagus erythrorhynchus | reverse complement strand
ACAAAGACAAATTTCCCTAATGAATAGAAAATAATCTTTTTCTAATCCAACAGACAAAAGTACAACCCAGCATTTGTTTAAATAAAGGATTTCCTACTTGGGACTGTGTGTGCAAGAACATAGTGCAATAATAAAAGGCAAAGGAGAGCCAAGAAGAATGATTAGCACAGAATAAGTTATAATACTTCTGCTGCATGTTTGTTTTCTATCAGCAGGTTTTAAAGCTTTTATAAATTTTCAGTGGCTTGCTATGCTGGAAGAGCATCATTATGACACTTCAAATTATAAGATAAAAAAACCCCAAAATACTCCTTTAAGGATTTGTTTAGGTTGTTCTATCATGCTTTCAAAAATCTTCTATATGCACAGATGGTGTTATCCAGAGTTAGTACATCCTAGCATCCTGCAAGCATAAGTAAAAGCAAAAAGTTGTTTCAAGAACAGTTCCAGATTTGGAAATAAACATAATCTACGTGCACATTCTGCCTCTTAATAATTAAACTTACTGAACACTTTATTGAAAATTCTTCCACAGCAGAGATGTGAACTCTGATGAAAACATCACTGCTTATGGGAAGGGAGGCACAGCAATATGCAGCAATATTTAGCCAGGGGATCTTAAAGTATATGAAAAGAATGGTCTGGAAAAGGACTCTCATAGCCTGATTGAACCACTGGCAGCCTAATGGCATTGTGTGACTCTTATTTTTTATGTTATTCCCCCTCATTTTCACTGATAATTGTGCGGATAAAAGTACTCGTGATGAAATATTCCCGCCCACAATAATACATTAAGGACACATTACTTATCACTTACATAACACCAGGATTATTTTTTCAAAAGAGGATTGGGTAATACAAAGGATTATCATTCTTCAAAACACAAAGTATATGCAGAGCAACAGCAGTTAGAGGCAGACTGATCAAATGCTCCTTCTGCCTGAAGTACCATTATATGTCATTTTAACACAGCACTGAGTAAGCTGGGACTAAAGGAAAGTACACAAGGCAATTGCTATGAAAGGCTGAAAATCTACTTGTTCTGCTAATAAATGTCTAAATTATATCAATAGTAATAAATCAATGAAACATTTAAACTGTTAGGGTCTTTTGAACTGCCATTGATGTCACTAAATATTTTGCCGTGGAAATGCAGTTTGGTTAATAAAACATATAAATTTACCTCTCCCATCAAGTTGTGGGTGGTTATTTCAACATCCTTCCTCTCTGCTGGGGCAGTGGCAGCTCTGTGCCCGTGGCTTGCTGGAATTTCAGCAATTTCAGCTGACAGAGAGCGTTACAGTGAACAAGGCTTTATAACCTCTCCGAATTCTTCCACTTTCTAGCAAAAGCTTTGCACTCACCCACCTTTATTTTTGTCACAGTTGCTAGGATGCCTTGGCGACAGACACCAGAAATATCTATGATTTGGAGACAAAGCTGGAGGCAGGTGTAATCCACACCAGACCAAAAGGAGGGCAGGAGGTTCCTGCCAACAATCACTTCACCAGCAGAGATTTCTTGCAGCAGCAAAAGCCTTACCTGGGATAGAGCAAATCCACTTGCCTCCATCTCAGCCCCTGCATCTCACCTGCCTCACAAGGAACACAAGGAACAGATCCAGCCTCCCACCACTGGGGAGGAAGGAAAAGTGCCTCTCAGTTTGGGACACCCACCTCATCCAATAGCACTGGATACACCCTGCAGGATTTTCCCCTCCTTGCTTTTGGTCATCCTACTGAGGTAGTAAAAATATATCCTGGACCTTATTGCTCAGGGCTGTGCTAGCTTCAACTACAAAATCTGCCTCCTGCATGGAGTGTTACAATCAGCCACCACAAGTCTTTACAGAGGATCAGAGCTGGCTGGAATACCTTCCAAAGACCCCAGTGTTGCATTCTTAGTGAAACTCACACAGATGCTGGCAGAGACTGTGTTAGAAACAAAGCACAAATAATGTATGCACTTGTTTAAAAAGCTCACACAAAGAGGGCTTTTTCTTTTAAATGTTGCTCATAGACTTCTGCATTTTAAAAGTCAATCACAATCAGGCAATTATTTAGAATAAAATATATTTTTTCTGGGGGATAAATGAAAATAGTTTCATTAAGTATTAAGCATCTGTTTTGAAGGAACTGCCCCTTATTTACATAAAATCTGTGTGTCATTCGACAAAATGAATGTTTCTCTGCTAACAGTGTTGTGGAGGAAGATATTTGTTGCATTGAATTCATAGAAACAACCTTACTTTCTTCACTTTCTCACTGAAAGAAGTTTTATTGCCAGACTAACTGTAGTAAGAAAATTATAATGTAATGCTACACCATAGTTAAAAATCCTTTTGGCCTCTAATGTTAGATGGAAAAATTGTTCTGAGAATAAAAGAACAGATGCTGACAGCCATAGCAATTCTCAATGCCAGGAAGCCATATTCTTTTGAAAAGGCTATTCATAATGTGAATAGTGCTTCATGTGAAGAGAACTCTATTATACAAGACAGTATATATTTGTAGCTAAAGACAGCCCCCCCCCCAACAAGCACATCCATTGATTTTTTTTCCCCTTTATCCAGATTTACTTGTTTTACAACCTCTTTTTGTTACATTAGCTGCTTCAGTGCTCTGAGCACTTCTTGTTTACACATATTGCCTAAAACAACAAACTCTAAGCAATCCTTAATAAAAACGGGGAAATGTATTAGAGACTGGTATAAGAATCCACAAAATGTAAACTTTTAGAAGATAAAATTCTAATAAATCTGACCTATATGTTCTATTATGAACTAGTTTTCCCCTAAAGGCATCCACTGTTGCTGACTCCCTCATGCACTGAAACAGAAGCATCAGTTGTAGTGCTAGTGTAGACAGACCACTGGAGCCTTGACATTGTTGTCAATCATGATGTCCAGACTAGACAGCAATGACAAAAATATCAGATTTTCCCAATCTACAAAAAAACCCAAACATTGCCAGGTACCTTCTCATTAGAAGGAGTATCCCACACTCTGTGCAAAGTAGGACCTTACTCTATTACCAGGCTGTGCCAGCTGTACCTCAGACAAAGAGAGCATTCCTCCTGCCCATGTCTGTGCTGTCTATGCTCCTGCAGCAGAAGCAACCTTCCAGCTTCTGGCACCATCCAGACCTGGACATCAGGCTGGGGCAGGTCAGAGAGCAGAGAGGTGGCAGCCCTGTGAAGTTTCCCACCCAGACAGCAGAAGGAGGTTCATCACCTTGGTGAAAAGAAGAGGGAACATTCTTCTTACACTACCTGAAAATGTCCTGCCACCCTATATTGCCATTAGCTGCAAATCAGCTGCAAATTTTTTCCCACAAAGTCTTGCACCTGCAAGATTCTACTCCTGTGTGAGAGTGCTGCAGGAGACTCATGACTAGAATAATCATTGAAAGAGTTTCAATGTATAAGAAACAAACAGCTTCTTAACGGCTGGATAATGGTAGCTGAGACAGGATTAAAATACATATTTAAAAGAAAGTAGTGTCATGGTAAGGTGAAATTTTCAAAAAGACTCACATATAGGAACCAAGCTGAGCTGTATAGGATATTAAAAACTCACACACAAAGTCTTTCTCTCTTTCATCTTCTCCAGTAACTCTACATTTCCTTCTTTATTTTCACACACCACTTCTCTTTAGCAGTTAATACAAAGATTTTGACATGTATAATGTAAATTATAGGATTCGATTTTACATCACAGTATGCAGAAAAGAAAAACCACATCTTTAAAATTAAAGTTTAGAACCTAATGTTCTAAATAACTATCGGCGAACAGGCTCCTGATTTAACCAAAATTGTATCCACACACTGGATTCATATCTTCTGCTTTCCGAGTTTAAAAAAATCACTAGAAAATCTGAAATGCACAAAAAAACCTAACTAAATATTTGTTTCTCTAAACCTGCTGAAGATCTCTATCCTACTCCTTTAAATACACAGAAAGACTTATTAGAAGGATTTTTCTGATAGAAGAAAAGTTCATGAACATTTTACCATGCTGAAATCAAGTCAGCAAAAAACCCAGAAACACATATCTGGTTCATGATGAATGACTTCTCTTTCATACAAGGTGACAAATATGCAAAGTGGACATGAGGACATTCCCTATTCTCTGTCACATAAGCATGCATTTCTTACTGAATTCTGAGATGCCATGTTCACTGCAAAACAGACAGCATGCTTTCTTTTTCAAAAGTTCTTTTGTGGAAAAGCAGCCTATTAGTCTGCACTTGAAATGTAGAATTTTACCAAAAAAAACCTCATAACTCATCTCTCATTTATCTGGATGGAAAACTAACGATGTTGGTAAATTGTTGAGTAAGGCTGATAATCTTCTAGAAAGCTCAGGTAAACAAAAGGTTTGAACAGCCTAGTTGCCCACCAAGAATAAAAAAGTCATTTTATATGGCATGTTTTTGATGCCTGTACTGATATGCTACCCAAGCCTGCAGTCCATACAAGTGGCATTGTGGCTTTGTCCTTGGGGTGACAGAATGCATTTATTTAGATTCTAGCTTGTCCTACAGCACAGTCTCGTGCCCCAGAATGGCTTGATTTAGTCTGTTTTCTAGCACAGCACAATAGCTGCTTTCAACAAAACTGTTTTCTGACGTTATATTTTGTTAACTCTGTTTGCAAAGAGCCAACTTGAAATGTTTGCTGTGGATGGAAAGCACACAGGGCAAACTGGGTCTGCTTGACAGCAAGCTTTCCTTGGAGAGCTGGGTTACACACGAACTCCAAATTTTGTAGTGTGTCACATTTAATCTGTAGTGTGCATAGCAAATCACTTAAGCACAAAAAATGTCACATAAAACCAGTCATGGCTTATGATGCAAGTTACAAAGTCTGCTGGTTATCCCCACAGTTTTGAAAGCTTTTCATTTACAGTGGGCAGCTTCTGTGACTCATTTGTCATCTAGCACCATTTCCTTTCCGTACCTTTGTCTTATTAATTACATACTTTAGATGGTTGTCTCTGGCATTAAAAAGTAAAAACTGAGTGTTTCAGTAGACCAGCAATGCTGGATACATGGTATCTGTGAAAACATACTCTTTATACAAGGCAGCATCACTAACCCATTGAAGTCCTCAGGACCACTCCAAACCTTTCCAGAGTAGAAAGAGATCTTCAGAAATCAAGATAAGCACAGATATTTGAATGAATCTTTGAATGAAAAATAAATAAATCACTGTTATTACCAATAAGAATCCCATGCAAAGGCTCACTGACCCTTAACATATGCCAGGNATACCAGGCTTACTATGAAGATAGGAAGAGAGGATGTCAGTTTCTGCACAGAAATTACTAAGAGGGCCAGGGATTAATTTTCAAAAATTCTGATGCTCTTCTGAGTTTAAGGCTTAAAGCTGATGCTCCAAGTTTTCTGCCTAATCTAGATTTGCTTAGTCAACTCATGAATCCTTCAGCAAGACAAGAGAATAGTTTCTAGGAAGTTCACTTCTTTTTTGCTTCCTCTTCACAGAGACAAAATCAGCTTAAAGTCAGCATAACTCAGATGACTTCTTGCTCCCAGGCATATCACTGAGACCTCTTTTCTTGTTTTAGACAATAAATTTAACATGTGGCTTAGACTGTCACAACTAAGACATCACTTCTTGTAAGTCCTAGCAAGGAGCAGATCCCTCTTCATCTACAAACCCAGAATTGTTGTCTGAGTCAAGCCTTGTTATCCCCTGTACTGACCAGAGAAGGCTGCTGTTTTACTGGCCTGGCTCAAGGCAGTTCCAGCCTCCCTGCTGTCAGTGGCTGTGCTGGCAGACTGGACACTACCAGAATAAATATGTCATGCATATAAAACATGGGAGTGCACAGACACACACAAATGTATAGTCTAAGATGCAAGAACATCTCCAGGATCCTCTCTGCTTTTATGTATGTCTTCAAGAGAAATTTAACTCCAGTTATACACCACCAATAGATCACTTGGAGAAACTGAGAAGCACAAAGTCATTAAAAAATTTAATCAAATTGTTGAGTTACCAGATGAAGCAATACAGATGTTGCTGCATATATTTTCACAGATAATCAAGCAGAAGAACAATTGTTAACTGCTTGGTCTAAAACTACATGTGCATAAAAGCCAAAACTACAAAAATGTCTTTTAACTCTAGCCTGGTTCTGCATTTGTCAGTGCTTGGTCATGACCTGCCTGATATTCCTCATCTGTTGACTTAATATCATGAGTCATTTGCCATCCCCCACTGGGCATTAAATCATTTGTATTGCTTTCCTTGAATGTACACATAGATAAGCTTTGTCTACAAGAAAAGGAAAAAATAGGATAAACAGTGTATGTACTTTAAATTTTATACAACCTAGATCAGTTACAAAACAACTTAAAATATAAAAGAAAACAGAAATTAAAAAATATTCATGATACCTTTCAATTTAATCAGCTTTAAAATATCTTCTCAGATCAAACTGTCATGCACTTTTCTGAAAGCTTTTTTATAAAGCAAGAGAAGATAGATCTGGGTGAGCATTTTTCTTCAGCAATTAGTGAGCGCAGAAAAAAAATGCACCACTTTGAAAGAGCAGACCTATTTCATGTGAAAACCATTTCACTTTTCTTTTTTTTTTTCAATAAGACTTTGGCTTTTCCAAGAAGCTCACTGCTCTCCCACTAATGAAAAAAAAATCAAAATAGTCTTCTTGATTACATTAATAATGAGGAAAAAAGGGTAATGTTTAGAAAACAGCACAGGAGACTCCAGCACTTCTGTATATGGTACATCCTAGAGTTCTATATCATTCTGTGTTTTCTAATGCATTGGAAAGCTCTTTTCTCAATTCCAAATGTCAGCAACCTCCAAAATTACTCTTCCTTACTCCAGTACCTTAATCTCAGGCTCTTGTCCATGGGAGATCTGGCAGCTGAGAGGAAGCAGAGTACTGCCTTACAAAAGTAAGCAAGAAGAGGAGCATGCCTTCCAGTAATCAGGCACACAGTATGACCAGATCCCACCACAATGAGATGTCCATGGCTTTCAGTCCAGACAGGGTTAGGGGCAAAAAGGACATACCCACTTGGGTTCCTAAAAGTAAATGGCTGGGTTAAACTTTCCACACAAGAGGAAAGGCTGCCATTTTGCAATGAATATTAACCTGCACACAAACATCGAAGCCAACTCCAGCAACTCAGGGAGGACCAGCAAATGAGAAGAGATTGAGACCAGGAAGTTGGAGGGCCTGGCATCACAAAGCATCCCTCACACTGCCTCAGCTGCCCTGTCCAGCATCAGACAAGCAGAGAAAGGTTCTCTTTTTTGGATAGACCAGGACAGCCCATTGTGTTTGCTGTACTTCCTCTGCAGAATAAAGATCTTCAATCAGAAGTGTTTCAATTGGACAATGTGAATGACAGGTCCAAATTCCTTCACCGGCAGTTTCTCAATGGACCCAACACTTCTGATGATTAGCATCCCTAATTAATTACCATGTTCCTTTTGCTAGCAGTGAAAACATACTTTATATTTTGGGGGGGAAATATTTCTATATTGTTCCTTATTTTTCGTTATGACAATAACTGGCATGACATTATTACTATATTCAACTGCTCATAATTAAAAACAGACACAGATGTAGGAAGAAGATGCACAGAGCAAAAAAACATCTGTTACTTTTGAGAAAAAGTGGGTAAAATCTGATTATACCTTATCCTGACAATTGTCTAAGACTACTAAAGCCAAGCCTGTGTCCTAGATAGTGTATGTGACTCAAGAATGCTCTTTATGTCCTTCAGATATGAAAACAACCTGTAAAGAGCTCATTGTAAATGGCATTATGAATGGATCTGTAACAGCATATTAAGAAATATTAAGATGTGAATTTAGTAGTCCTTTAACATACTTTAGAATTTGTAAAGAAAAAATATTATTTTCTATATTCTGTGTTATCTTCTACATATACTCTACACTTAGAATTTTCTCTATTCTAATGTCTCCCTAGCGAACATTAGAATTTGTAGAGAAAAATTCTTTTTCCTAAAGCAAATATTCTTCCCTACCAATCTGCTGATATAATAGTCATATGATATAATAATATCTGATACAATAGTTATCTGATATAATAATCAAGGCCAAGTTGGACAGGACTATGAGCAAGCTGGTATAGTGGAAGGCAGGAACTGGATGATCCTGAAGGTCCCTTTCATCTCAAACCTTCCTGTGATTCTATGATCATAATGTGCTAGAGTTGGAAGTGTCAGATCATTGTAGCATGTATTAACTACAACTATAATTTGTTAGAATATTAAAAAGCCAGTGTATTAAGTATGGTATTCATGCATTAAGCAATATCTGAGCAAAAATACAGACAGTAGAGAGATAATCAATGAGTTAGATTTGCCTCAGGCACTACTTTATCACAGCCTCTTTCAAAGTGTTTTCATGTGAAGCAAAAGAACAAATAACTTACACAGTGAAAACATTTCATACCATGAACCAGTTTTGCATTCCTCCTCTAGATGTGCTACATACAAAACAAAGAAAAAATATCCCCTTTGTAAACAGATGTGTATTTCTATTGGCCTTGCTATTTACTGTGAAGTCTGCCACGAGGCACAGTGTTTATTTACACACTAAAGCACTGGGAAGGACCTGAGTTTCACTGTCAGTCTCAGGGTTTCCTCCATTAGAAAATAATTTGGGTTTAGACTAACCCATCTCCCCAGGCATAGAGCAGGTGTACACATTGAAAATAGAAAATACTAATGAATAAGTTTGTATGGCGGAATTAATGACTGTTGATGAACATTAGTTCGTTAAATATTTAGAAAATAACAAATATTTTGCAAGGCAAATGAGGGATATTTATTTGTCTCTTCCTAAATAAAAAAAAAAAAAGTTGAATATTATGACACTGGAATCCCAGGGGAGATGCAAGATATTAGTGCAGCTTGTAGGAGATAAAAGAAAAACAAGAATACCAATTATTTTTTGAGAAAAATCCATGTCAAATAATACTAAATTGTATGAAAACTTAAAGAATGAGGCAGTATATATAGCACATTGGCAAGATCTTAGGCATTCCCTCATCAGAAAAAGGGAAAAGAATAAAGTAGGCACAAGTTACAAGAATAACAGCATCTCAGAAAAAGAGCAAAAGTACCACGCTCAATCAGGTGGAGGCAACATGTTTGGCTGACAAGAAAGCAAATCTATGTGGAGCACAGTGCTGCTTCTCCTTTTAATCTTTTACAAACTTACCAGGGAATTTTGTGGGGAGGATAAAAGCTGCTGACCTGTGGGGCCACCCCAGCAGAGGCATTCCCTCATTGCTTCACTGCCTTTTCATCAGCTGGGGACTGAGCCACTGGGCCAGCAGCTGCCTGTGCCAGGACTGGGGGGTCTGTGCAAGGACAGAAAGGTGTCCCCTACTTTACATTTTTATCAGAATTGCTGCCATTTAAGTAAGAAAGCCATCATGTCATTTATTGTTCACTTTGTCATTTTGCCCATATATAAAATAAATATACCATTTATCAGGGGGATCCAGATTCAGCAGCACAGAACAAGAGCTTACCTCAAGAATTACCTGAAGTGGCAAACTACTGTTTTAAAGCCCAGTCTCTGTGCTTTCACACTGTTTTCTCCCAAGTCTGACCACACACACCAAATTATATGGCTATTAACTGAATGAAAAGCCAGCATACTTCTTTATCTGTGGGAATGATGAAGGACCAAACAGACCACACAAAATTTATAATATCTTCCTTGTACATCATCTTGTGCAAGAGAGGTTGTTCTCCCTTTCTTTTAAACCTACTGTCCCTATTTTTTAAACCTACTAAGCAGCTGCGAGTTAATTTATTTACTGCTGACATTATTTTAAGATCACCGATTGTCTTAGGCTGCAATACAGGATGTGACCAAAAGTATGTGTTCTATCACCATCTGTTGAAATCAGCTGGGGCAGTGATCCTTATCTCTGTGGAAGATATTCTCTGTTAATGGGCCTATCTGTTAAAACCAGGTGGGGCAGTCATCTTTATCTTTTCCACAACCCATCCTTCCTCCAGGAAGATAACATCTGTTAATGGACACTGAGTCCCACTGTATGACTGATAAAATTACATCATCCCATTGGGTCCCACTGAATGACTGATAAAATTAC
>VZTT01014772.1:98922-121627 GCA_013400855.1 Buphagus erythrorhynchus | reverse complement strand
AAAAAAAAAAAAAAAAAAAAAAAAAAAAAGCCCCTCCAGTAGAAGCAGTAATGTAATTAAAGTTAACCCTACAATTTTAGGTTGCCTTCTATCATACTACTTAACACCAATTAATTCTATTTTACAGTGCACTTTATACAACTTTATTATATCTTGTCAATTTATTATATCAATTCAAATAATTGGCTCAATGACAACATGCAGGTGTTTAGAGCATCTCAACATGTAGAGCATCTCAATATTTACATCATGCTGATGGTAGCTATTATGCAGCTATATTGCCCTGAGTTTGTTGATTCCAAAGAAATTTACTATACTTTTGCAACATGCCAATAGTAGGCTTAACCATTTTTGCCACAATTCTCATATTTGGGCCTTTATGGAATAAAGACTGCATTGATTTTATGGAAGGAGAAGAAAATCCCTCTCAATCAGAGTCAGCAATTTTCAAATATGAATAATTCAGAATATGAAAATAAAATCTTGTCTCTTGGCTTGTGAGGACAAAAAGTCAAAACATAGTCATTCAACCTTACACTGTCTATGAAGAATTCTGTTTGTGTTAGATTTCATTCTAAAACAACAACCAAATATTCATATTCATAAATTCATCATCACAATTCATTCAACACTTATTATGCCATGTTTTTCTTATTTAAAAAGATCCTACCTGACACATCTATAACAGGAATATTGAAATAACTCTAAACTATATTAGTCACAGACAAATCCATTTTCAGTGACTGAGATACCTGGCAAAACACTCTTCAGAGTGACTAAGAGCCAAAGCAGAAGAAACCGCAAAAGTTATTTTTATTGCTGTAATCAGAAGTGTGAAACCAAAACGGTTGCTTTTTAGTATCTGTATTTGAAGTTAAATATTATTGCCAAACAATATTTTTAATAATTAACAAATTTTGTTAAGGTTTTAAGGAACTGTATGTTAAAAAAAAAAAAAGAAAAAAGATTTTACAAATGTTTTTCCATTTCACATATGCTACTACCTACATAACCTCACAAAACAACAGACCAAAATAAGAAGCAAACTAAGGGCAAAAAAAATAAAGAAAAAAGTCAGTGTCTTAGCAGAGGACCCAGCAAGCCATTCATACTTCAGACCAGCTGTGTTTGCTACCAGTGCACTTCTAAAATTTCTATTATATAGTATATAAATAAAAAAATAATATTTGCCTGTGAGTGTGAAGCAGTTCTCTCTAAAATGCAGAGTGGCCCAAGTGTGTATTTGAAAATGGCCTTTAATTTTAGAACAGGGTGCATTGAGACAGATTTTCCTATTGGAGAAGAACAGGTTAATACCAACCCAATAGATTAATATCAGTAGAAACCCCTTTGCTATGTACCATATTTACCAATAAATATTTCCAAGGTAATTCTTTCAATTATCCAACTGGAGCACAAATAAATATACAAATCACTTTCATATAAAATTTCCATACACTTCATAGTGTTCAATTCAAGCTAATTCTTGCAATGAAATATTCAAACGCAAACAAAACCTCTGATCTGATAAACTGATAGCAGCAAAGGAAGAGTTGAATTTGTCTGTTTGACTAATTTCTGACCTGGATTCAAACCACTCAAAGTAAGTAAGAGCTGCTAACTACTAGTATCAATGGCTTTTTAAAAGAAACTCACTGATAAATGCATCAATGGCTTTTTAAAAGAAACTCATGATAACATTTACGCCCATTGATTAATGTTTCAGTATAGTTACAAGACTTAGCTGTCTATGCAAGGTGCAATTACATTTATTTTAGTGATGGGAATTTACTGAGCATGCATTACTAAATACCAAATAAAATCAGTTCTGGCTCTAATTTATCATCTTTAATCTGTTAAAACATGTTACTACTATCAGCTATACTAAATAACTCAGAGTCTAAGAAAAGAGCTCTTTTCATACAATGTCGTTTAAAGTATGTACAGAAAATATGCTTGGGAGGGTAAAAAATTATATTATCTATGTATCTATTATCGACAGAATATCTATTATTAGGCCTGTGGTTGCAAATTACTCTTCCCTTTCTCCATGGTCCCATCCCCCCAACAGCAGATCATTTTCAGTGCCATTATTGTCAAGCATATTAAATTTTCAGGATGCACAGTTGTGGTTTCCAGGTCTCTATTTACTCCTTAAACTGTGTTTTAACTGGGCATTTTTACACTTCAAATGACAGAGCAGAGGCATAAAAGCGTTTTACATACGACAGCTACAGAGAACCAGATTTGTAACTGACTAGTGGCAATACCAGCAAAATTAATTAAAAACCCCCAAACCGTCATTCATTAAAAATCACGCAGTGACATAGAAAAGATGCGCGTTACACACATTTCTGTCGCTGAGACAGACGCTTTCTAAGTGAGGAGATGGCGTAACTAAGGAGATGGATTTCCCATGTGAAATGGAGTTACCTCTGGCTTACCTGCTCCAGCAGCCGGGAAAGCTGAGGAGAGGGACGCGGCCCCGCCAGGCGCGGAGCGCAGCCCGCTCCTTACGGCGGCACTCGGGTGACAAATGGCTTACGGGAGCCTGAACAAAGCCATGCTGCTCTAGAGAAGCATCGCAGGGAACAAAGTCATCTCTTTGACAGCTCCTGCTTTTTTTCAGTGAAGCTGAAACAATACAGGACTCCCCGGGCAAACGCTAACAAAGGGGAAGCAGAAGGAATCGGAGAGAACCAGCCCAGCCATTGAATTCCGCGGCAGCAGTCAAGTGACACCTTCTGAAAATCACCCGCACGCCTCCTTACACCTTCCACGAACAAAGGCAGCCCACCAGCGGCAGGGAACTACTTACGGGGGGGTTTCTGGCCGTCCTCCCGGCGCAGCTCCTGCCCCTGGGCTGCTCGCCGCTGGCGCTGCCGAGCCAAAGGGCACATGTAGCACAGACCGGGCAGCACAAAGCGGAGGGGACACCCCCGCACGGCCCCGCACAGCAGCGGGCGGCTCCGCACGGCGAGCGCTCCCGGAGCGGCGAGGCCGGGATGCGGAGCCCCGCGGGAGGCTGCGGAGCTCCGGTCTGCGGCGAGGCTCCCTCCCGCTGCCGGCACCGCAGCGGCCCTAGCGCGGGGGAAGGGGTGGGGCGCAGGGTCCTACCTGCGCTCCCTCTCCCTGCTGCCAGAAGGAAGCGCCGGCGGCTGCTGCGGGCGCGGTGCCGCCCAGCCCAGCCCGTCGGATGCCGCCCCACGGCAGCNCATCCCTGCCCGCACCACTGCCCGCATCCCTGCCCGCGCCCCTACCGGCGCCCCTGTCCGCATCCCTGCCCGCATCCCTGCCCGTATGCCTGCTCTCATCCCTGCCCGCACCACTGCCCGCATCCCTGCCCGCGCCCCTGCCCGCATCCCTGCCTGTATGCCTGCTTTCATCCCTACCCGCACCACTGCCCGCATCCCTGCCCGCATCCCTGCCCGCATCCCTGCCCGCATCCTTGCCTGTATGCCTGCTTTCATCCCTGCCCGCACCCCTGCCCGCATCCCTACCCGTATGCCTGCTCTCATCCCTGCCTGCAACCCTGCCCGCACCCCTGCCCGCGGCCAGCGTCGCTCGGCCCCTGGCGTTGGCAAGGATGGGGTAAAGCTGGGTTTATCCAGACTCACCGGGACCCAGCACCGTTGCAGTGCCCGAGGAGGAGAGGTCCGCAGCTCCAGATGCGCCGCGCTCTGAACCTCTGTTTGTTCTCTTCTTGCAGCAAGACCAAAGTCTGAACCCAGCGCCTCGCCCATGCTGTAGCTAGGCAAATACTTATCCCCTTAATTTACTGAAAAATAGGAGGAACTGCAAGAAACAAAAACAAAACCAACTGTTCCCCAATAAAGAAGCAGAGAAATCAGCTTCCCTTCCTTCTCATAGCCTTAAATCCGGTATTTGTATCAGCTCTTCTGAGGCCTCACTCTTCCAGTTCAGCTCTCTACTGCAAGCTTTTAGCAGTGCTGGACACCTGTCTCCTGTTTCCCAGGGAAAACATGATAAAAGCACATGTTGCACTTAGTCCCATCCAGACTCTTGCACTTTTGGAACTAAAATTGATCACTCTATTCATGATCCTCCACCACTGACAAAGATACGTTTTGTCAGCCAGCTCTCCAGATTCAGATGGTCCCTGGAGAAAAAGGCCTTGCAACTTTAGATTTTGTCTGCTCCTTAATTTTTTGGCCCAGCCAGAAGTGGTCCTTCTGATATTCTTAAAAGGAAATGGTCCATAAGACCCATGCTAGGTTGGACCAAAGGGCTATCTTACTTTTTTTTTTTGTCTCTGTGCCCGATACCAGAGGTTTTAAAGGAAGAATTTAAGTTTAGGTGGGCATTAACAGATATTCTCCCACTCCTTGGTGAGCTGTTGCTCAATGAATTCCTGTGTCAAAGTGGAAATTGTGAAGAAAACTAGTCTATGACTCTGAAATAAACACTATAAATCACATTTTCACCTGCTGTCTTCTAGTGATGACCAGTCATACAAGTCTTGGGAGGCGCAGTCTGTTCCCTGTTCAGTCCCATCACAACTAAAGCCACAGTCGACAGGGCACCAATAATTCAGAAGTTTAAGCACATACATTGGGTCTATTTAGGTGGTTGTTAAGTGCATTGACTGCTACCTTTAATATATACGAATTTATATCCAAAATATACAGACACAAAACACTTGATTACCAGAGCTGAATTTCATAGCAATCTTCCAAAAGATTCAGGGGTTTTGCTGTGTTTGGCTTTACTGCTCTCTGCAGCACTTACACGTTTTTAAGAGGTAGAATTGGGTAGCCAAAAGTAGCCACCAGGAAAGAGGTGAATCCAGCTTTTGCCAGTTCCTTCAGATCTGTCAAATTGCTCCATTACATCAGACCTTTGCTGGCAAAGGACAAATTTTCACTTTCTTGGAGCAGGAAATAAGTAAAAATATTTTTGGGGTGTAGGGGTTTTTTGGTTTGTTTTTCTTAAGAACCAACAATTTCTGGAAGCAATGCAATCACAGATCTCAGCAGCAAAATGATGAATGGGCTTCAGGCATGCATAGCTTTTTTTAGTAAGTCTTTTAATTTGAGTTTAGTATATCTTATTATAGAAATATTAAAAATCTAGAATTTCCGTGGAGAAACCCAAAACTTTCCAGGATGTGCCATGGTTGCTGGAAAAGATCCAGGTCCACTAGGTGGCACAAAGACACCATGTAAAAGCCAGCAGCAAACCGGGAGTGCCTTCCCTTCCATTGCACATCTTTATGTATTTATGCAAAGCAAATGATAAATTGCAGACACAGCTATAGTCCAGCAACCCACACGTCTTTTCAAATAAAAACAAGTTCAGATGTCAACATGCTCTTTTGGACTAGAAGCTCAGTGAAAATCTCCCTGAAGAGCAGTATCTGCTCCTGCAGACCTTGACTGACTCACAGCTGAGTAATCATGCTGAAATTCCTTTCTGTGTTTGCGTTCAAGAAAATACAGCCATCCCTGCTCAGGAGTATTTAAACCGAGAAGCTACTGATAATCTCATTTTTCCCCCTTTCCTCCATTTGCCATCATGCCATTCTACTTAGTTTAATTCCTGTGCCATCACCTTGAAATGGTAAAGGACACACCACTGACAACACTGGTGGGGCAGCTCTGCTTGGATGATGTTGAGCTTGCAGCACACACAGGTGGGAGAGGCAACCACCATGATAAATTCCAAAACTCACCCAAGATCTAACACAGATATAACTAATAGTGAGACAAAACAATGGCAAGTATTTTTATACTTGCAATTTTTAAAATGTCAGAGATCATTATATAGATAATAAGGGTCAATTTCACCACAGCTGGATAAGCACTTACCTGATCACATCATGGGGAATTGTAGGGAAGTTTCTCACAGCCTCAGGATTGTTGCCCCTTTGAAGACTGCCTAGTCCAACAAACCCTTGCACAGAACAGGGTCACCTACAGCAGGCTGTTCAGGACTGTTCCCAAGTGGATTTGTGGAGGAGATTCCACAACTTCTCTGGTCATCCTGTTGCACTGTTTGATCAACCACCTCATGGGGAAAAAAAAATGTTATGTTTCAGTTGAATTCCCTGTACTTCAATTTATGCTCACTGTCTTGTACCTCCCCAGATACAAGCCAAGACGAGACTGTCTCAGATTTTACTCCTACCTGCTTTTACTCCCACTGCCACCACAGTTACACATGGAGATGCTCCCCCCTCTTGAGCCCTCTCTTCTCAAGGATCAACACTCCCAGCTTGCTCAGACTGTCCTCATGTGAGAGATGCTCCAATCCCTTAATGATTTTTGCCACACTTTTCAAGAACTTCCATGTTGTCTTGGGAGCCTTATGGAAGGCACTGTATGCTGGGGAACTGGTTACCTTGGGCAAGCCATGTCTGCAGCCCCTAAGTGGGCAGGGGCTGCCACCATGCAGGGAAGGTGCTGGAGCCCCCCATGCCAGCTCTGCTGCTGCACTGTGGCAGAGACAATCCTGCAGCCTGACAGGAGATGGATGGGCTGGTTCTTTGTGGCTAAAGCCCTGCGGTAACACAGCAGCCACTGACACCATCCAGCTACTGCTGATCAGTGCTTGCACAGCAACAAGGCTTTCTCTCTCCCACACCATTTATACTGCAGGTGAATGAATGGTAAGGCTTTAGGTCCAGGAATTAATATTGCTGCAGCTAATATGATCTTTGTGTGGCCTATGAAGGGTCAGAGGATGAAATGAAACTGAAATATCTTTTTATATAAAGTCGCAAGACTAGGGTACCAAAACCACACACCACTGCTTTCTTAGACTGCTAGCAAAGACAAAGTTCTCTCCCAAAAAATGATTTAAATACCCCCAAAATCTGCAGGTTTCATTAAAGAATAACAGCATTTCCCTAGGTCAGCCTGCCATATATACATCAATTTCTGTATAAAATATTTCAAATTGGAAGACTGAATCTCTCATCTTAACTTTCTTTTAAAATTAGCATCACAGAGAAATGTCAGTGTTTCTATGATTGAGGGTGACAAAAAAAGAACAAATTGGGCTTTTCAACTGAACTCTAGAATTACTTACTTATCTTTAGATTAATCACCTAAATTTAAGGGACATAATGTAAGACACAAAAACCTCAACTAATTCTAAGAATTTCTTAAAAACACATTATGATATTTAACTGAGAAATTCAGGTTTTAATAAACTGAAAACACCTGTCCTTTTATTATCTCTAGATTCCCTTGCTTCTGGTGCTAGACTTTCACTGTTTTATAGAAAACCAGCCCCTACGATTACTGCTTCTCGTTTATTATTTCTCTAAAGCTATTTCCCCCCCCTTCCCAATTGCAGACAAGACAGACAACTCGAGTACATGGAGTTTTATCATGATTTCATGTCTGCCACACTCCCCCTGCAGCTCACCCCAGCTGAGGACTACACACAACAGCCAAGGGTGCTTTTGATCTCCCAGAAGGCGAGAACAGCATGGAAGCCTCTTGGAGTAGAGTCCAGGCAAGCCACATTAATAAGGCTCATTTCCTATATGGCATATGCAGTAGTCCACAGATTTCCACAAATTTGTGCTTGTTTTCTACTCCATTAATTGAAATACTTCATTTAAAAACAAAGTTGTTTTAAAATTACTTTTGTTTTACTCTAGTTGCTTATAAAAATGTATATAAAAGAATAGTAATAAGAAGGCAAGTTGACAGCTATACTACAGTCTGAATATTAGTACTGTTTTAATACTGGAAATCTGCACAGGCTTTGGTCACCAAAATAATGCCAATTTTATTATAACACCTGTGTTCAATGAGGTCCTAATTCTTTGTAATTGATATATCCATGTAGGAATTACTATTAATTGAAGTGTTATGGTTTTAATTGTAATGCCAAAATATGCATTTTTCATTAATATGTTTTTAATAAAGTGGAACACTAGCTTTTAAAAAATAATTCCAATTTAAAAGAGCTTATTTACAAAATAGGATGTTTAAAAGTCACCACTGAAGACATCAAGAGCAGGACATGAGTTTTCTCCTTCTTACTAAATCAACATGAATAATTAACACCTATTAGCATCAGTGGAAACTACTGACTTAATTACAAACAGTATTAATAGGTAAGTAGCAGTTAGCGACAACAACCTCCTCATTTCTGTAACTGGCAAACAAAAGACCTAGAAAGTAAAATGTGTAAGATGCATCCACCAGGAATACACACTTCCCTACGTGGCTGAGAAACCTAAAGCGATACGAGTATTTTCAGGTACTTCTGATTTGGTGTTCTAAGCTGGTTTTAATCAGTAAAATTTAATATATAATATATGATACAATATTTCCAGTTAACACAATATTCTTCACAATTTTTAAGTGGAACAATCTTCTTGCAAACTAGATCAAATCCAAGAGCAAAAAAAAATATTTTTTCCCCTATGTTATTTAATATGTTGTTTGCACCTTAGAGATGCTTGTAATGTTAGCTGGTAATCACAGTTTTTTACTGGATGTTAGGCAAGCAGAACAGGAGCTTTTGGCCAGTGCAAGGATGTGCAGCAATGCATCCTCCCATTTCTAGTGCTCTGTATTAATCTCATGAATATACATCATGTCACCCTGCTGGCATGTAATTATTAGAAAACTGTATGTTCCTAATTGCATCTTACTTCAAAGCCTAAGTTTGAAATGCTCCTCTGCTAAATAAATCAGATATTTTCAAGATGAGTTGTCGCTTCATTTACCTATCAGTTCTCACTTTATTTACATAACATATATGTCACAACATAAAGTCCTGTGTCACCTCTCCAACAGCTTTAACTGTGTGAATGATTCCAGGATTTGCTCTGAACTTTTAAAAGCAAAATTTGGAAAACATCTCCAGATATGATTCAAAAGTTTGAATATAAAATACCTTGAGAATTTTAAAATATTTAAGGTATTTCAATACATCTTTAAAATATTTTCTCTTCAGTTTTTATTAAATATGGGGATATTTAAAATGCAATTTCACACAAAGGTTAAACAAAAAGAGATTGATAGAATCAGTAATAAAGAATAACTGATACATATTTTTTATTAAGAAAAGGTACAGTAAACAAAATGCATTCACAAAATAGATAATCAATACTTTTAAATACCATAAAAATAACCTGAAAACAGAAAATACCTGTTAGAAGCACAAACATAGGAAATCATGAGTAGAAAACGTACACTGGCTCAGCATTTTTAACACAGTTGGGGATATTATTCTATGTTAGCTCAAATTAAGATGAACAAACTTCTCCAATCATATGAGATAAGTAAACAAATAAAATAGTAAAATGAAAGATTGTCAAATCAAGTATTCATTTCCTTCTTACAGTTACTATGTTTCCAAAATAGTAACAAAACTTAGCCAGGCTTGATATAAAACCTGTCAAACAGCCAGCAAAAAGTCAGTCACTCCTGCCAATTGGGAAAGCTGAATTTTGCAAAGTTGATTACTTCACCCGTTCTCAGAGGTTTCAAAGGTAATCAGTGATTTGAAGAAAACAGAGGTAAAATACAAGACAGAATTAATAATTTATAAAAATAGTCCTTGTAACAAGGTAGTGCTTCAGTTACTCAAGTGCTGGTTACTCCTTGAAGGTCACATTTCTGTGGAGAAAGAAAAGATGTCAAAATAAAGGTAACTATTATATTTTTTACTAATTAATATTAGGATAAAAAGTAGTAATTAGCTTTAACCTTCTCAGATGCTCTTCTGTTATTTCCAAATATCAACTATTAGCATATTACTTAAAACTCTACGCCACTGACCCATTGCTAAAATGATTTACAAAAGTAAAAGTGAGATGAGGAGGAAGAGAAAATTTCTTGACAAGATTAAATCAGGTTAGAGAGAGACAGCTGTAACACCACAGACCAGTAATTACAGAGTACACTTTACTCTAGTAAGCTCCCAAGAAGGAAAAACAAGAAGGATGATAGATGGTAACAGTACTGCTGAGATCACTCTACTGTAATTGATGCATTAAAAGGCAAGATATGCCTAACAACTGCATGTGAATTCAGTTGTTAAAAACCACCTTCTTTAAAAATACACACTTCATGAAAATGGGGTATTTTCTGGTAAGATATGGTACAGAGTTGACATTGTTAAAACTAGGGATACAAATATTAAATAAAAAAATGCACTACATGGTAGCCGCCAAGCATAGCAACTGGACTTTTTATTGCTCTCTCACTGTAAAGCAAAGAAGACTAAAGGCAATTCTCTACTGATGGTACTTATTCTCAGAAATATATTATCTGTCATCATCTCAGTCAAAACATTGTTTTGCAATATAATAAGGTATGCCTAGGGGCTCACCAGTAAAGCAAAAGGCATATCTGCTGTTTCATCCCCACTATCAGTATCTCATTTCCTACAGTTTCCACTTTTTGCTTGCCCCAAAAATTCACGGAAGAGAAAAATTGCTGACAATGTGGGTTCATGCCAGGCTGAGTTCAGTTCTCAAGAAACCTGTGTTTCTGTTAACAGAAGTAAGCCTAGAACAAGCCATATGTATTTACCAGCAAAAATAAACTTTAAAATCTGTTAGTTAGATTCATGAGCTGTCACAGCACATATTTCCTACAACAACCACTCTTTATCTTTCCCTGTCCTTTCCCTTTTCACTACAATATATTATTCAATATAGAACAGGTGGGATATACAGCCAATAATCAGGCCTGTAACACATAACTGGCATAATCTAAAACAACAATGATCTCTAAAAGAACAAAAATGACAGTGAAAATGAACAGGTAAGAGGACGATTTTGATTTTTTTTCTATGGACTATAGTGAACATGATCTTAGACATTCATAGATTGAAGCACTAACAATAAAAAATGTATTAATTAGTTTTATGCACTTGTTTTGGAGATAGTTTAATCTAGTGTAAGGTTCAAATGCATTTTAGTTGGACTCCTCTGTGAAGTGTCTTTCCTTTATTGCTGTACTCGGCCCGCATCCCTGCCCTTCCTCTTGAATGAACCATTCCTCTAATATGAACCATTCATTGTTTGGAGATAACTATTAACAATAAGCTGGTAAAGTATATTTGGATATAATTAACGGTAGTAATATGCAGGCAACATATATTTGAAAGTTGTCAGGTGCTGCAAGACCATTAAGAAAAAGAGGAATGAGAATCCATTATATTATATCATCTTTGGAGAGCACTTTGCATTTATTGGTTGCAATCAATATTTTATAGTAGGACAGACAGCAAAAGCAGAACATAGAAACATCTGAAGTGTGTAACAATTTCATATAATCACAAAGGTATTATTTAGAAACAGTTTAAACCCAAGTCTTGAATAGAAATGACCTGCTAAAATCAAACCACTTACTTCTCAGCCGCTGCTGGCTCAGCCGTCCTCCCAGCGCTGCGCTCTGGAGAATGGGAGGGAGACCTCAGCGTGGAGGTGAGCGGAGGCGACGCCCGGAGCGAGGACGTGGAGAGGCCGTGGCGACGCATCTCCTGAATCGCGCGCTCTCTGCCAACAAACAGCAACAACGCTCCGTTACACAACACTGGTACTGCACAGCGTTAAAGGGAGAAAAAAGAACTGTGCAAAAAGTCTCACTTCCTTGTAAAGTCACTCAATTCTATTTCTGTTTTCTTGAGAAGCATTTTTTTTTTATTTTTAGGGGCAGTGGTAAACTCACAAAACATATAAAGAAATTCAGACACTGTATAAGATTTATTTTTTAATTATGCAGTTTTCAAGATGAAAATATTAGATTTTGCACAATAAGAGTAACAGAGTTTTCCATAAAAGCTCCTCACTATTGAAAAAAGCAACAGTTTTAAAAGTGAGAAAGAAGAAATAAGGAGGGAGAGTGAACTCACTGAAAAACAGGCATCTTACCGTTCAAATCGCTCAGTTGTCAGTTTCCTTTTTAAAACATCACAGTCAGTCTGCATCTGTGCAACTTTACTGCGAAGCATGGAAACCTCTCTATTATTGCTGCTTCTAAAAAAAAATCATGAGAAGCAACAAAGTTTTCTTTGAACAATGCCAGCTAGGAGCTCAGAGAAGTTAGAGCAAGGTAAAACAAAATCAGATACTGAACATGTTGTTTCACAGACTAAATCAAAGACAAATTAGAAGCAGCAAGAACCAAATGAATGCAACAGAACGTTTCTGGAAGAACCTAAGGTGAGAATGAAGAAGCTGGCAAGCCTCTCACTACATCCTGACCACATCATGCTCTTTTCCAGACAAAGGTAAACACAAATATGTTTGATAAAAACAGACAAAACAATTAAAACATTAGATTATTGCTTTACTGTCCTCTGTTGCAATTTGAGATGGTCTTTATGTAGAAAAGGAAGAAAAAAGCAGTGAATATCCACAAAAAATTACAAACTTAACAGATACGGCTTCAGTAAAAATTTTATCAAGTAGGCTGGAACTACCTGGCTAGCCATGAACACAACTGTATCAAATCTAAATAAAAATTGTATTAAAGCAAATACCAGACCAGCAAAACCCAGAGTCTGAAAGCTTGTTAACTACACCCTTGGTATTTGGGCCCAACTGTTTCAATTGCAAGAATCAAAATTAAAAGGAGTCTTGAAAATCCTAAGAAACATGATTAATATACTTCTTAGTAAATCATCAGCTTGGCCAATTCAATGCTTGGTTGCAAAATTACATCAGTTACATTATAAAGGAAGAAAACTAAATCATTGTACGTAAAATAAGTTGTCTGAACAAGGATCTAGACAGCTGTGTCATTCCATACAGTCTTCAAAGCCACTGTGAGGTGGAGTGCTCAGAAGTCGCTTCTGGAGAAGCAAAGTTGCACTAGTTTATTGCTAAAGCACTGGATTGGAATTCTGAAAATGAGTTCCACTCCTAGCTCAGTCACAGACTTCCTGTCTGGCACTCGCTGGTCTTTGACTCCAGGAAGACGAAAACTACTCAAGAGATTTGCTCCAAGTATTTTTTCCCGTGTTTTTGCGCAGAATATTTTTTCCCGTGTTCCCTATTCATCAGTAACATTCCTAGAATGGTATCTTGATCCAGTATGTTGAGAACAGATGCAGAAGACAAGACATCTTGATGACATTTTATAAATCCTTCAAAGACAGGCATATCCTTTCAGGATGGAGGTAAGAATTCAGGGCCCAATATCATTATTGTAAAATAAGGAAAGAAAGTAAACAGTTTGTGAGTTCTAAGGTTATTCCATGTCAATGACATTTAAACAAAATTAAGAGCATTAAGTAAATCACTCCAAAGTTTAGAAATATTTTGAAACCCTTTATGCACAGTAATCATCATATAAGTTTACATGATGATACACAGTTTTCAGAGGACATCTGTCTCTTTCACAGTAGATACAGATAGCTCTCAACAAGTAGTTTAGATATTCCATATTCTCTGTTTATTTAATTCTTTAATCACTCTAGAGCAGCAAAGTCTCATTTACTGTACTATCACCCATGTAGTACTCAAAGTAACACACTACTTACTCTTTACATAAGTCATTACAGCACTGGAGAACTTCACAAGTTAAATTTAATTCTGAGAATCCTTCTAATCCTTCTAAAGTCAGAGGTTGCAGCAGTGCCACTTTCTAAATAAAGTGGAAGGACAGGTACTATAAAGGCAAAACTTTAAATAATGTTCAAAAATACTGGCACATGATTTTTGTCAGCTGAAATTCTGCGAAGACGAATGAATTTCTGTATTTTGCAAGACACAAACATAAATTGCCACATACTTCAGTGACAGCTGTGAGCATTTAAAGTTCCTGCTCTTTAGACTGCAACTATCGCAAACCAAAGAGTAGAAAATAAGGTATGTACAACTAATTCTCACACCTGAACACTTGCCTAGTAACATGCAGAACCTTTGAGATGAACAGTGGAAAGCAATTCAACAGAATGGCCTCTCTTCCTCCAAGAGAACATTTTCTTTCTTCCTGCAATATCCCACCCTATTAACACTCGAAGTATGGACATTTACAAAAAAACAAATGAACCCTACAATGCGTGCAAAAGAAAAATAGTGAAAAAATTACTATATAAATAGTTAAACACAGCTTTATAATGCTTGTATACAAAGTAACTGAATTCAATCTAATTTTTAAAAATTCAATTTAATTAAAAAACTTTTTTTTTTTGTTTGTTTTCTGGGATTTTGTTGGTTTGTGTTTTTTCTAACTTTCACATTGAACTTCATAATCAGGACATTCTATTAGCTTATATTCGTTGTATGCAATTAACATTTTTTCCCCAAGTAAACAAAAATCAACAATACTAAAAAATGAAGCAATTAGCTATGCAGGGGCAATTAATAATGTCATCATCTCTAGATCCACTGAGATCACTGCTACTTCAGGTGGACTATCATAAGCCACAAGTAGTAGCCTCTACATAAATCAACAAAAAGCCTATTTCTTGCACATCTGTGACACCAAGTTCCTGACAGTTTAAGTGGGCTATATTCTGTATCTCATAAGGAGTATTACCTGTTATATTAATTTCCATACGTTTCCTTTCTCTCCCTACATTAGTGCTTACTAAACAAGTGTATCTCTACATCTGAAATTCTGCTTTGACTTTACTCTTCACCACCATCTGCATTCAGCTGCTACTCCTCCTACTTGCTATTTAATGCAGAGCTAGCAGTAGTCCCTGCTGATGTATCCTTAGGAGAATTATCATGTCATGATAGTTGCAGGTTTTGTTTAACAGCTTGATTTGATGATCTTAAAGGTCTCTTTCAATTCAAACAATTCTAAGATTACACATCATGGAAACTTCAAATTCCCTGCTCCATAACATGAAGAGAAATTTTTAAATCTCCCAATTCACTTGTACTTGAATTTCACAGACACGAAATACCTCCCCCCTTAACTGCTCCAAACAGATTAGTCTTTCTTATACAAGTGTTGCTAAGAGTTATTGCTTCTTTAGGCAGATCCACAGAAGCTGTTGCTGGCCACGTTTAGTGTAGGTGTCAGGCTTAGTTCTGTTCATATTTCAAAGGAATAATAAGTGATACCAGACTTTTTCCTTAACAGTTAATATCAATAGCAGCAAAAGTACTTTTGTTTTTTTTAAAGCACTATGGCTTTACTATTTATTATGTAAGCGGTTATTTAATCAAAGCAAGGACAACAGGCATCTTCAGTAGATCAGAAATTCACATTTACCATGAATTTAATATACTAAGGTTTTTTTTGTGAGCAGTAAACACATATTAAAATTTTATGTAGAGGATGTTTCCTTTGGAACTCCTGTTTAAGTTTACTGCTTGCACTAAACTGATGTCTACCAAAGTGCTGATTAATTGAAAGCAACATGAAAGACCTGTAAAGAAACTTTAAGTAAATGATGCCATTAAAGGCCAAAGACATTGCTGCAAAAATCTGCTCAGCCATACCGAACACCCAGATGAAGAAGTATTGTCACATAGAAATAGTTCTTTTGCAAACCATGTAACACACACATTTGTTAAAACTTACAGTTTGCTCTCAGCCAGTGTTAGCTTGTCTTTCAGTAACTGAATTTCGGTATCTTTGTCTTGGGACGTTAATTGATTCTGAAATTCTTTGTCTCTACTAGTAGACAATAACGTTTCAAGATTCTGAACTGTAAGTCTCTCACTGGATAGCTGCTTTTTCAGTAACTCTACTTCTGATTTCGTATCTTCTAATTCTCCTAGAACCTAAGGCACAAATTTTATATGTTAATAATACCCCAGTTTACAAACACAGAGAATTTTATTTTGTGAAGAGTTGTTACAAAAACTTAAATGATCACAACTTTCATAAAAAATAATAGGAAACTGAGCTCACAAAATAATGTAAAGCCTACAGTTATTTTAAACTATACTTAATTTAAAATTATTCAAGCTGTACACCTGTCAAATATTTTACTGGGAGCTGCATTACTGAGTGCTGGGAACGTTTAGGTAAGTACCTGGAACATGAATTGGCTTTTAACAGTAGAACTTTGCACAAGTACAAAAGCAGTATTTACTATACTTCATTCTATTTGACTAGGTCAGCTCACAATTAGCCTCTTGGCTTTTGCTGAAAATGTAGGAATACTTGTTTTCCTCTTCAATTCTGTGAATATAAACTAATTTTACTGTTCTCAAGGTCTTGAATATTACAGTCCCAGAAAGGCTGACCAAGTCACTAAATGAAGACAAAAATCAGCTGTAAAGAAAAAGGGTCAGAAAATATGAATATTTAGGACTGTTTAAACTATTTCAAAATATTCAATGAATTCCAGGCATATCTAAATTTCTTAATTGAAAAGAAGCTATTAGGGTAAGGTCTTTATGATCTAAATATGAAGTGCACTATTTGCTTTTTATAAAGTTTGAGTAAATTAAAAACCAAAAATAAATATATATAATCTGTCTGTGGTACAGCTAACACTACACTTACAACATTTTGCAATGATAATGAATCAAAGAAACTCCCTCTTTTTGTACAAAACCCACAGCTACAGCTCCGTATATTGTAAAGGTTTTAATTTATATAAAAACACAAAACTAGTGATGTAAATTAACTTACCTTGCTCGCAGAAGTAATTCTTTTCTCAAAAAACTATTAAAAGCAATGGAAGCTACTTTGTTATAGCAAATTAAAATTGCCATTGCTGCTTACCCTTTCATAATCCATGCTTTTGGACGTCAGCTGTCGAGCTAAAAGGTCTTTGCCAGCCTCAAGTTTCACACAGAGTTCTCTCACAGAAGTGAGATCTGCCAACACACAAGCCTTATCCTGATTTTCACGTTTAAAATCCTCTTCCAATCTGGACATATTTTTTGTTATGGAGGAGATCTGAGATTCATATACTTGATGTGCAACAATATGCTAAACAAAATCAAATATAAAATTAAGAGTTATTTTAAGAGTTTCCTGTTGAATAAACTGGGTTTTTTAACACTTTATTTTCCCTTCAAAATTAATTTTCCTTCCCTCTCCCTAAAACATAGCTAAGAGCAATTAATAAACCATCTTTGGTTTATTTTAATTACCAAATTTTTAATCACCAACTTGAATAATTGTACAAGTACTATAAAAGGGTGGAACAAGAATTAAAAAGCTTAAACCCCAAACATGCAACTTATTTTCAATATAGTCTCTAACTCTTTCTGGCTAATTAAAAGTATGGATCAAAAAGTAGTCAATCCACCACAATTATGCTCTAGAACTTCTCTGGTCTCTGTGAAGTTATTGCTTCTAAAATATCAACCCCATTATGTTCTATGATATTGGTCTAGGATTCAGTATTATGGAAGCCTGATTCTGAATTTGGATGTTTACCAGATTTTTACCTCAACTCCAGCCACCAATACTTCAAATACTTCACTGAAAGCTTCAAAGAAACGTATGAACTAAGCTTGCAAAATACTCATAAAGCTATATGCAAATATTCTGAAGCAACTAAAGTTTCTTACAATGTCATAGTAATAGTGATAACCCAACAGAAGAGATCTAAAACTATGAAAATATATGCCATGATTCTAATTTTGGGCAAGCAGGGGTGAAGGAAAACATATCTAAACAAAATCAGTTAGTGTTCCAAAAACTCTAGTGTTCATATTTGAAACATTCACATACAGAAATTATTTTCCATTACGGTGTTAAAAATCATACATTGACTTTATTAAAAAGCACTTGGATGTATCCTGCTTTCCTAGATGGAATTTCATCACAGAAGTTATTACCCCTTGAATCTCTTTTTCCAGAAATTCTACTCTCTCTCGAAGATGTCTCCGATCTGTATCTACTGAAAGGAGTTCCAGTCGTATTGAGCTGCTTTCACCTTCAGCTTGATGAGCCTTCATTTCCCAGTCTTCAGCTTGTGTATGGAGCATCCGGAACTTCTCTAACAATTCTTGGTTTTCTTTCTCCTAGTGAAACAGTAAATTGCTCTACAATGATCAACATACCCTCAAGTTGTTTGATCTCATTTTATGCCTACTCCTTACAATATCTCTTTTTATTTTTCCCCCAGAAAGTAGAACTTCCTTCATTTTCTTAGTCCCACTATCTGGCAACTACGAAAGGGCATCATCCCTTTTCCAAGTCCAAATAGCAAATAAATACAGTGATGGCGTTCAGTTTTATTCAAATGGAAGTACTTACACTTCGAAGTTGTTAATGAGTTTTAAGGCTCCCAGGAGAGGGGTTATTTTGGATCTCTCTGCATTGTCAAGGGTCACGTTACTGAAATACAGTGCATGCTGTCCTTTCCAAGAAATTCCATTTTCAGCTTTTTTAGTTACCATGCGTTTATAAATATTTATATTACAGCAGTGCCTGAAACACTGGTAATCTACTAGAGCGTATATACCTAACCAGTCTATCACCAATGTACAAAAATGCAAGCTCACCATTTGTGCACTGATAGAAAAAATGTTGCTCGTAAATTTTACTTTGGCCAAGCACATATTATAAGGCAGTGATAAATTTTTCTTACTTATCTCCATTCCCCGCTCATGTAATGTGCAGTGGGATTTGCACGTTGATAGTATAAATGAGATTTATCTAATGAGAAAGGCTACTGTTTCTGAAATTCCTTCTGTGTATCCTGCAGAACTTGGAAAGTGCAGACAGGATCAGGTGGAGCATTAGGAAACAAAAACTTGTGATTTAGCAAGTGAACACTGTGCAGAAAAGTAAATCCTTGTCTTCACAGGCATTAGCCAGATATAATACTAGAAAAATCCCTGAAATCAAGCATTCATAATTGGTTGCTGGCTGTGTACTCTGTAGCTTCCTGGTACCCAACTTGAATAACTGGATTATCATTTGCCAAAGATGTAGCCACGTCTGTAGCTGAAGTACTTTGGACACATCATCTATTGTAAAATTCTTAAAAAATAAACTTCAAGTATTTCAGATTGATAGTTCTAAACTAACCTACTACAGACCTTAATTTTTGATCCATACTTCAGTTTCTACTTGTAAAATGTGGTTGAATTTACATGCATTCATCTAGACATGCAAGTTGAAGTCAGATCAAAACTTATTCTTCCCAATTCAAAGTCATATAATAAATTTGCTGGTTCAGGTTGTCTTGACACAAATCCTATTTGTTTTAAATTATTTTAAGTTTTAACTCACGTATATTATGCTTTTGAATACAAATATCAGGATAAAGGACATTTAACCAGAGCACTATTTTAACAGTACAACTTTTACGTTTTCATGTAGAACAACAGATAAAATTTTTTCTTTTCTGAAAGGGTAAAATACTTAAAATCATAGTATAAGTTGCTTGCTGCCTACAGTCATGAAGCAGTACCCGTTATTTTATTGATTGCCTGGTCAAAAACCCAAAAAGCAAAACAACATTCAAACACGACATGTTTGTCATTCTCCAGCATTATGGCCAACTGAAACACAACCAATGAAATTGTGATGTGCTAGAATTAATCAGTGCTTCAGATCTAACAAGGTGTTATATAAGTCCCCAACTAGCAGCCTGAAACACTGCAGAGAAAAGAAGGAAAAATTAAAGAAGGAAATGGGACAAGCATGGAGAACAGCACCCAAAACATGCAATTCTTACTTTGTTTTACTGAATGCAGTAATGAGTGCCTACAGATTATATTTTTACCTTTGAAGCTATCAAGGTCTCAAATTTGGAAACTTCAGTTATATAACTATGAACCCTGGTTTTCATTTCTTCTTTTTCACGTATTGCATCTTCAAGCTCGGTACTGATAGCCTATAGAGATTGCAGAAAGGCAAAATTGTGCTTTGCAGTAAATTAACCACTATATAATACTCTATCAGATTAAATAAAAATAATTGCATATGCCCTAGATTTTTTTCTATTTCATTTACAAAGCTCNCAATGACTATCTCACCAGTTCATAAAACATGCTGCTTCCCTGATGACACTCCCTACCGATCTTTGGAAAATTTGACACACTGATGTTGGGAGCTGGAATTTTTATAGCCTTAAGAGTCACTATCCCTGAGTAAATGGAAGTTTTAGATCAATAGAAAGCCAACTTTATAACAAAATAATATTTATTTTAAAGTTAAATAAGATAACTAATTGTACTACTAAGATCATATTTAAACATCAAAAATGCACCATAGAATTTGTTTGAGATATTTGAACTGCTAATTCTGTCCCTCTAAGATTCAGCTCTCATCTCCCTCTGAGTCCTCTAGCCCAGAGAGCCAAAACTGCAAGTATCTTTTTCTATCTCCATTATCAAATGTGGGGAAAGTAAAGGATGCTGCCTTATTTCTTCCCCTTCTTCTTTTTTTGGTACATTACTGTTCATTAGCCTTTTTACTGTATGCCTTAGTTAACATATGCTAAAATCAGTCTGCTTGTCTGTGGTAGCCTTCCCAAACACTGGGAAAACTACTGTCATCACATTATGATAATATTCAATATTTCATCTTATTAGACACCTGTGCAGAGCAGGTCTAACTTCAATAATACATCCACATATTTATACATTGCACTACAGGTTTTGTAGGAACTGTTCAAGGTCCTACATCACTTCCTTGAAATGTGTTGCCATATTATACATTCTGCCATCAGACTCAGCTGGGTTGACTGAGAGGAATTGAAATAAATGGTTTAGTTAACAGTGTCTTCATTGTTTTTAGTGTTGGCACTTACAGTGAATTCAAAGAAACATTTGTATCTCAGGATCAAAACTGTAAAAGGCATTTGAGTCTCACAAGGAGCTGCAATAGTTGTATTTGCTCTACAAATTGAATGTAATGAGTTGCAACAAAATTCCAGGTTTGCTCTTAAGATAACTCTCACATACCCTCTACATAGACTTTCTAATGCTCAGCCCTATAAAAGATGCTACTTGCCTCATAAAACACTGAACATTTGTGTTATATATTGTCCATACAGACATTCTATACTACAGGGACATCCATGTCATGTACTTGGAGCTGGGAGGCTTCTGGTCAGCAACAACCAGCTGGGGCACAAAACCAACTAATTATTTCTCCAACACCCTAGTCTCAAATACAACATACCTCATTCAATAAATCCAATGCTTCATGGAAATCAGATGGATGAAATTAATGAATCACTGCACCAGAACAAATTCAGATGTGCTACCAATCCCCTTCCTCTCCCTCTCACTTTCACCTGATAATCTGATGTCGCTTTTGGAGTTTCTTTCTCTCAATTATCATTTCCACAGATAAAAAAACCCAATCTTTACCAATTAAATACCAATTGCCAAGTGATATAACCAATTAACATAATTTCATTGTATTATAAACAATAAAGTCCTAGATTTATTTTATTTAACAATAAAGTCCTAGATTTATTTTATTTAGATTTCTTTTTTAATCTGAGGAAGGGTTGAAAGCTTGTCTATTTCTCCCTCACTACATCGACTACACTTAAGTATCTGAAGTATTGCTTTTACAATATCTGCCCGATGATTTTCAATATCCCAGTGCTCAAGAAATACCAGTAATTAACCACATCAATCAAAATTAAGGATGTAGCAGTTTTGATGCAAGCAAGCAACAAATGGTATAACACATCACTATCACATAATGTCTTCATACCTGGTTTTCTCTGGCCATTGTAGCCAGGTCATCCTGCAGTCGTCTGTTTTCTTTCAGAGCCATTTCCTTCACTCTTCCCATTTCTGCAAGCTCTACCTGGGATGTATCAAGCTGGCGATGTAAGCTGGATATCTCACGGTCTCTGTTGCTCAGCATGTCCTGCAACTGGCTATCAAGTGAAAATATTATTAAAGTTGTCCCTTCATATACTATACCACATACTGCTGAAAATAATTAGATAAAATTCTTGCTCTCTGAATGATGACAAACTGAGTCTAAATATAATGTAAAAAAAGTATGTAAAATGTCAATATGCAGAAATAAGATGGATTAAACCCTCAGTTTTGAAGATGTATCTGGTAAGATGCATCTTATTAGACAAGAGCAATTACAGACACCAATGTTTATCTGTGTATGGTAGTGATTATGGTAATTGCATATTTTATAAGCCATAAAGGAAGAAGACAAATAATTTACACTTGAAGGACAACTATCAAAAGAGTAATGAAAAGATTAAACAAAATTTAGAAATACAAGTATCCATAAATTTAAGTAAACTTTTGCATTATTTTTTTTGTCACATATAGTTCATGCATCAATGTAGCAAATATTCAGTTACATTGGTCTTCAAATATTTAAATATTGGTGTTTAAATTTTTGCTTTTAAGATGCTATAGTTTAAAATGTCATGCTTAAAAAGAAGAAAGAATAAAAGAAAAGAGGAAGCCCAGCTAAAAACTACATAAATACATTTTAATTAAGACTGTACTGGTATCTTAAGCTAGAAGAATTAGATATCCAATCATTAAGAATCCAGCTCTGAATCTTAACCAGGTCAATCTAATATCTAGTGGAGTGCTAGAAAAGGACTTCTTGACCAAGAGTTAGGAAACGTTACCAGTTTAGGGAAATGAATACAGAGAAGCAATTATTAATGACTGTTGTAACAGTTTCTTAGCAGCCTGCAATACAATTGCAGAAGTGTCCCCCAAAAGTTGTGTACATTTTCCTCAACACAGTACACTCCTTGACTCAAACAAAATTAACTCAATTTCATCAAAATAACTAAAACAGCCATCTACTTTCACTTTGAAACTACTACATAAAACAAAACCTCTAGAGAAGGCATCCTACTTCTTACTTACTCTGTTGAG
>VZTT01014772.1:71699-96129 GCA_013400855.1 Buphagus erythrorhynchus | reverse complement strand
ACTTGGCTTTTTGTTTTTGAGTTGAAAACAGGTATTAAAATTAATTTCTGGAACAGTCTATCCTATTTGAGAAATAATAAAAGCTTACTTCCTAAAAAGTACTTACTCCTTGAATATTATTCTCCAATTCTGAAATATCATGCTGCAGCTTTGATTTTTCATGGTTTGCTGCTTCCTGATGCATCTGAGAAATATAACATTACATGTAACAAGACAGATATTTTTAGATTTAATCAGAGAAATTTAAGCTTCATGTTTCAGAAAATACTACTTTACATTCTTAGATGAATGACCAAATGCAAAACTCTCTCTGTAGAACTACAGGATATTCGCTGAAAATACATTACTGTAGTTCAATATAACCACTGATTTTGGGTTTGGTTCTTGGTTTAGATTTTTTAAAATAGTGTATTTGTATTTGGTCCCAACTAAATTATTATTTGTGAGTTCTTGTAGAGTTTACTGAGCTACATGAAGTTGCATGCATGTATAACTTACTGCCTAAGACATTTTAAATAAATTTATTCAAATATTATTAATTACAACATGTAAGGCACGTTATAAAGCTAACTGGCCTTTTCCTAAATCTATGAAGAAACTTTTAAAGATTACTTANCTTATCTGTTCCCTGATTTCTGTGCATCACTGCAGTGAAACAAACTCTCAAACTTCCTAGACATGCCTTAGATTAGCATGTTTGTAAAGGTATTTCAAAGTGGCACGCATATAAAACATTGGTAGTCACCTACAAGAAGAAAGGATGGAGCTGGAAGCACATCTACTGCATGCACATGCTTTAAGCAGAGGTCAGATTTACTGCCACTGCATTCAGATACACAACAGGTCCTTATTTCTGTGGTAGTAAAATCAAACAATGGAAGCATTCATCATACAGCCACTATTACGTATGTTGTCTTGAGATAAGTTCATTAAAATGATACTTTAAATTTCTGAATTTTCAAAAAGTTTTAAAACATTATATTAATGACCAATCAAGAAGTCGGGGAAACAAATCCCCTGAAATCATACACTCTTGACTACAACCAATAAGACATTAATGCACATTAATACCAGACATCACATGGTCATGGAAACAGAATCATACTGCTGGTATGCAAATGTAAGTCAATCATCTTAGTCCATGAATAGTGGATAGCCAAGGCCCACTGAGCTCTCCTGCATGGCAGCAGGCTGCACATCAGGACTTCCCTTTGAGCTGGGAAGCTTCTGAAGGTTACTTGTTAAGGCAGAGAGAATCCTCATTGCATCTAACATGCAGTAAATGAGTTGGCNGCTATAATCCTTTGGACACAAACTATTGACCAAATATGGATCCAGTCACACTCCTCTGAGGAGTTTGGAAGTCAAGAAGACCTTTTTAAACTTCATGACTCAATGGGAGAATCTCCCTGACAGTTTTGTCTGACCTTGGCCACTCTGCAGCAAATACTCCAATGTACCTTACCATCAAGTCTTGTTAAACCACCATTGCATTTACCAGTGAATTTTTGAAACTATTGCCTTAAGTGAATAAAATATATTGTTGCTTCTCTCTTGTGAGTAAAGTGCATGATTTCTTCCACAAAAATAACACACAAGCATCTTCAAAGTAGTGCATACACAAGAAGTATTCTGTAGCTGGGCCTCCATATCTAGGTCTCCCACACAAGGTGATGATGTTTGCCATTAAATACTTTAAAGTGTGTTCCTCTACCCCTGCTCCCAGCTTGGGATTGTGTTTACAGGAAAACTTGGTAATTCATAACAATAATACTAACAGTACAACAATATTAATAATAATAATAGATATTCAATAACAATATAATTCATTGAGCTCTCAAGTGAGTCTGAAATCAAAAGTTATTGAAAAGGGGAACTGACAGACAGCCAAACACAAACATAGCATTATTGTAAAAGCCTTCTCTATATGCTACCTCAATGTAAGCAATGAAGCCAGAAAAGCTCACCTTTAATTTTTCTCCAAGACTTTCTTTTTCTGCCATTAGTATTTTAAAGTCAGTCAGTGCAATGTCTCTTTCTTCTTCTATCTGACTTTGAGAAATTAACTTGTGTTTTGCTTCTCTTCTCAATCTGTTCAATTCACTGTGAGACTTTAAAGGATTATAGTTTGTTAGCATACATGGACTGCAATTTAGTGTATACACTAACAAAATGCTATAATTACAATAGAAGTCCTATTATAATCTTATTTTTCCCTAGGTAACTAAAACATATTCCTTATGTCACTCAGTGGCATGACAACTTACGCTGTCAAATAATCATCATTCTTTACTGTCTCAAGTATAGCCTAACTTCTCTTATCAGTTAACTACTCCTTTCTTGTTTCCTTGCTGTATCTTTACACATCTTTCTCATGCATTTTATTGATTTTTTACCTGATGTTTATAATTTCAAAATTCCAGTACAATACCTTTTAATAGCTTTCAAGTTAATAAACTAACTAGAATACATAATTTTATTAACAAGTAATAAAAATAGGTATGTATTATATTAGTCTTGGTTGTGTCCTACTAGGTTTTTCATTTTAAATAACCAACAGTACAAGAAGTGTTAATTGGTTATTTCAATGTTAACTATATAAAATTTCTTCTTACCTGCTCATAAAGAACCTTTAATCTATCTCTTTCTGCAGTCAATAATTTGACATTGGACTGAATTTCTATCATGTGTTTTTCAAATTTGTCTAACACAGACCGCAGCTCATCTCTTTCTCTGGTGACTGATTTAAGCTCTTCACTCTGAAAAGTGATCAATAAATTTATGTTAAAATTTGCTAATTAAGACATATGAAAAAATAATACCAGAAAATAACTCCTCCTATTAGTAATACATAAAAAATATATTTGAAATAATTTTAATCACAAGAAAAAGCCTGGCACTGGTGGTGTAATCTAAACAACAAGAACCAGCTATTAAAAAGAAAAAGCAAAGGAGCTAGCAATAAGATTTCAGCCTTTTTCTGATTATTATCTAATTCTATTTATTTCAAATAAACTGATCAATAAGTAATCAGTGTTACTGTAAAATGTGACAAGGAAATAAAAAGGAAAGTTCATTGGAGTTTCTCTCAGTTGATTTTTTGCATTAAGAATGAAACTACTACAGCCATTGAATTTCAAATATATTTGATGGCTTCTTAAATGTTTCTACAGTATTTTTTTCACTTATCTTGACAGCAAGAACTTTACCTTCTCTGCAGTCCTGCGGCTTGGGCTAGGCCTTAGTTTCATCATTTTCTGAAGGTAGTCTAATTCTCGCTTATAGTAGTCTCTGTCATCTTCTAAAGTCTTTACAAATGCATCAAGGCGAGATGGAGATTTGTCTCCCAGGGCAATACCATAGTCCAATCTCATTCTTTCGATTTCTAGGACAAATTCTCGTTCTGGAAGAAGGAAAAAAAAAGAAAGAAAAACAACTCGATAGGGAAGTCATGAATTTCCTCAAACACACTTGCATTTGGGATGGATTAACTCCCACCAACCATCCAGGCAGCAATCCTGCTGAAAATGATATAAGAGTTCTAAAGGCCAAAGTAAGCTAAACACAAGTGAGTAGCACAAGACCAACAGAGGCCTCACAACACCTTGGGCTGTATCAACAGAGACTGAAGGATGTGATTATTCCCCTTTATTTAGCACCCATGGGATTGCACTTCCAATACTGTTCTAAGGTTTGCCCGCCCCTACAACAAGAAAGATGTGGATAAATTAAATCCAAGGCAAGCCCTGCAAGCTGGCATTGCTCTGCAGGGAACAGCTGAGGAACTGGGTTTATTCAGCCTGGAGAAGAGCTGGAGAGCCAAGAGTAGGCTGACAGTACCAGGAGGGACTTAAAGATAACATGAAGCCAGTTTCTTCACAGAAAGAAGTGCATACTAGGTAAATAAGGACCAGTGGCAATTAATTGCTACAAGCATTTACAAACATGGGGAAAAATATTTTACTCTGAGAACCGAAGAACATTAGAGGTGTTGTGGAATCTTCATCCCTGGAGGCTTTCAAAATCTAAATGGATAAATATCTCAAGAAACAGAGTCTGAAGAGTTTTAGAAATTACTTTGTATGAAACTGCCACAGAATTAGGATATGGATGTCCTGTAGGATGACAGTAAAAAGCTCAACTTTCAGTTCTCACATAGAGAACGAAAATATCTTTCTATGACAAGAGTTTTCACTGCAACTATGACTGGAGACCTACTGCCTTCTTTTAATTTACATATATTAAAAATCTTTTAGTATTCTATTTCAAAAATCACAGAAAGGTAGTTTCTAAGAATCAACATTTGATGATTTACCTTTTCTTTCTAAGTTCTCTGTTTTTTCTGTCAGCCTTTGCTTCTCTTGTTGGAGCTGGTTTAACAACAGCTCAAGATTCCCTTTTTCACTGGTTTTCCCAAAGAGCTCTTCATTCAGTCTCTCATTCTCCTTTTGACATAAACACAACTCCTGAAGTAACAAGCATTATTATAAAAATTAGAAGTGCCAATAGAGACACTTGGGAAAAAAATTAACATTTTGTTCAACTTTTAATATACAACACTGTTTACTTCTGGTTGACCTGTATGCTTTATGCTTTAACATTTGTTGCAGGCCATCATTGCATTTATACTGCATTTTATTAAATCTAAGTAAGCATCACTTTTTACATGGTTTGCAATCACTAACAAGAAAAGCAAACCAACCAGTAGGATAGTGGGATACAAACATGGGGAATAAATTAACTACTAAAGCAAGAAATAATTTTAACGGCATTTGGTAACACTGTTGGTGTTAAAGTACATTACAATACAGCATCTCAGTCAATGCAACTCTGAAGCCAGTCAAATCCTATTTGGCACACCTTTCCTATAATCTGATGTCCTGAAAATTAAGTATTTTCATTTTATTTTTATTGCAGGTTCCCTAGATAGAATAAAACAAAATACTGTACTCAGCTAATATACAAGTTGTTATATAGCCTGGAAAGAGTTTGGTCTTCAAAGAATTGATAATAGTGATGTTTTTCATCTGGGCCCTATGCTTTGTTTCTGAGTGAGCCAAGTATTGGATAATTTTTCACATCCCAAGAAGTAAAGTAGTTTCTGAACAATGAAAATCCTCTATGATGTTATAACTCATTTGTGATAAAAATAATTGTGTCACATGGAAATTATAACTTCATATAGCAGAAATAAGGAAATGTACAATAAGGACACAGTCAACCATACTGTCTACAGAGATTTCTTTCAACTTATTTTTGCAACAATATGATCTAGCTCCTCTAGCTCTTTCATTTATTAATTAGTAATTTTTACATCAGAGGTTCAGGGTACTTGCTAATTGTTAAATTGATATTTTTTAATAATAAATGAAACAATTTTGTGGATGACAGCATGATAAAAATGGTACAAAGAAGAACTGAAAATATTTTTACTTACTGATTTAAGCCTTGTTATTGTTTCTTGTAGATCCTGTATTTCACTGACTTTTCTTTCAATTTCTTTCTATCAACCAAAATTAACCTATATGTTAAGAGTTACATATTCAAAATGACAAAAATCTGTTTGTTACAAAAAAAAATAAGGAAGCAGACTATTTTGGTAAGAAATGAAGTATAGTTAGTTCCTTGTAATAAAGTAGTAAAGCTCCTACGAATTGAAAGCACAAAAAGTTGTGGTATAAACACCCATGTTCTTTTGGAGCACAATGATTAAATGAATCACTGCATGACTCATAGAAAAAACCCTACAAATATATGCACTGCTGTTGCAAATATGCATTACCTAGCAATAGCTCTAAGTACCACAGCATTTTATTTCATACTAAGCTAATAGAAGAAAAAAGACACATTTCCCCTTAACTGAAATCATCTCAACCTAATACAGTAAAGACACAAAATTTTTGTGATTAATCCACTTTAAGGGAGAAATTCAGTGTAATGTTAAGAAAACTGGAAAAAAAATCTTTTTAATCTTCCTTTCACAAGCCAATAAGTCTTTCATTTCAATTAGAAGATACAAAGCCAAGTAAAATGGAGCAGATCCTTCACTCTGTGACACGTTAGTGATTACCTTTGCTTCTCCTATTTCCTTATCTGCAGTCTCAAGCACTATTTCTTTGTGTCTTTCCAACTGCTGTGCCAAGTGATCTATTTCATTCAGTTCTTGACACAGTTCTTCATTCTTATTGCTTAAATCCACTACCTCACTAGTCACATTTTGTTTAGTATCCAAGAGATCTTGAATGCGATTTTCAAGTTCTTTGTTTCTTTGCTGAAGATACTCAACCTGAAAGACATTTTTCATTAAAATACTAATATGCATTGTTGAATTAGGTAGCAAAAGTTCCTCCCGATCTTCTGAAATACAGTATCGCTACATCCAAAGTAAAAAAGTGATGTCCTGTTAAAAATGGCAAGATTTTCTATTTTTAGAACTTAATGCTTATCAATCTGAAAATAAATACCATGTCATGAGCTCTCTCATAGTCATGAATACTACTATCTAAAGAGAACCATACATTCATTTCTTGTCAAATAAAAGTGGTACATTGGGACCAAGCCTGAGCAAATAATCTTGATGCTGCAAAACCAGCTTCATGCAGCTCTGGGCTCAGTCCCTGTAGAATCAATTTGTATTCATCATGGCTTACTAATTCAGGATCACTGAGCACAGCTGTCCTGCTTCCAAGTCATAGCTCATTCTGTACTTTGCAGACCCTAAGCTAATAAACTCTTCAACGTGGCTCCCATGCCACTGTACATCATGCACAATCAGTACACAAAACATCTAACCCACGTGAGAAAAACCTGAGAATTGATATTATAAACCCAGAGATGGGCTTTACTTGATTTGTACTCCAGCCCATCCTTAAATTCTCATTTGGAGACCAGTACTGAGTGCATGCTAATACACACAGTAAACACAAACAACTTTATCCTAAGCTTATCTTTTCCTCACAAGTTTGTGTTGGAGTGAAGGTGGGGACCATTTGAAATCCATGAGGAAGATTCTCCACTCTCTCAGGAGATTATCTATGGGGTTACTCCTTATCATAATTACATATACCGTTGTTACCTTCTAAAGCATAAATGACATGTATGCAATAATTTTCTGACTAAATAAAAGGATTTTCAAACTTGCTGAAAACAGTGTGTCATACAAAAATTTGCTGAATACTTTCAGATTAACATACTATGTACAAATATGACTTCATTGAATTCTTTACCAAAACCTTTCAGACAGACTTTTAAAACAGGAAATGAAATTTCCTTTGACAAGAAATACTGCCACCTAAAAAGAAAGGCACAATCCATCGATTGATTTTATATCTATAGTGATTTTTTGAAGAGCTAGAAGTTTTGTGGGGTTTTTTTGATCGCTATGTTTTAGGTTTGACTAAACAACTGTAATAAACTAATTACCTGTAAATTCAAGTGGGAAATAAGCTTCTCATTACTTTTAGTTCTTGATTCCAGAGAGAGAACCTCATGAGAACGCCCACCATCCAATGCCAGCGTTAAGCGCTCGATTTCTTTATCTCTTATCTCAACCTTTGAAGGACAAAATAAATGCTCTGGTATCCTTATGCACCATTAATAGACCCTTCATTTAAATAAACACACACATAACATTCAGTAAAAAGATATGTGACTAAAAATGCAATTTCTATCTTGCATTTTCATCTTTTCTTTAAATTTTCAGTTCTTCTGAAAAAGTTACATCCTTGAAAGAGAAATAAATTAATCAAACACAATTTGTTAGGAAAAACTGAAACAGCTCCTATTAGACTACATTCTTGAAGAAAACCAAGCAATTTTAATTCAAAGTGAAGATAATGACGGCTACAACTTAACTGAGACTAGCACTTAAAAGTTAGGGAAAACATTTCTAAGTAAGCTAACTCAGTGACTATTCCAGTCACTGGAATAAAGAAAATATTGGAAGGGGAAAACCAAGATATGAAGGAATAAGAAAAACAACAGTGTCCACCAATCCCTAGATTTCAAAAGACGTAACGTATGAACAGAACATTTGATGCAATTCCATTACTTAAAGACTGTACATATCTTATCAATCCGCTCTCATTAAAACATTGTAAAATCTGTTGTTCATAAATTAACTATCAAAAAATTTTAAAATATAACCAGTCCAAGCAGACAAAAAAATTATCCTAAGATATATGTAGATCAAATTACTATTTTAGACAAGTTAACACTTACACACTGAAAAATGCAGACAAATTCTATTTATGATTGTCAAGTTTAGCTTATTTAATGTAATTTCAATAGACAAAATTTATCAGCAAAACCATCGGGCAAGTGTTTTGTCACTGCTGCTGTCTCCAAAAGCAGAGGAGGGAAACTACTCAACACAGGCAAGTTAGAATAATTATATTTCACAAGCCCTACAAAGCATTCCGAAGAAGGTTTTTAAGAAATCAAGGCCATTGCCATGGCTATGACACCCAAATAATAGCAATAATATTAATATTAATAATAAAGCAACAATACCACTACTACTGATGATATAAACATACCTGTTTGCTATAACTTTTTATTCCCCTTTCAGATGTTTCCAGTTTTTCCTGTAGCTCTGTTACTTCTGACTGCAGCTCTTGAATTCTGAAATGCAGCGCTATATTTTTTATGTGAATTCATGGAAGAATTGTATGTACATAATCTTTGTTCCTGAACCCAAATATTTCACAGAGACATAGTTTTGCTCATGCAAAATATTAATGCAGAAGCTCTTGATTGAGATGTTGTAGCAGGTTGACTTTGTCTGGCTGCCAGTCCCCCATCCAGATGCTCTCTTACTTCCCTTCCTCAACAGGATGGTGGAGAAAAGATGAAAAAGCTCATGGGTCAAGATAAAGACAGGGAGACCATCTACCAACTACTGCCACCATGACAGACTCAAGTGGGGGAAGATTAATTTAACTTATTAATCAAAAGGAGTAGGAGAGTGAGAATGAAAGCCACACCTACACTGCAAAGTGAAATAGCTCTTGGGCTCACCGATTATCAGCCACCTGGAGGAGGTCTGCGATGTAAGGGTCCTCTGGCTGAGGCACTGGGTAGGCACTGACACCTGACGGGGGCACAAGCTGGTCGATCTGCATGCGCTGGCGCCGGAAGGGAATGCTTTTCTTCTTGCCACCTAAAAGCCCAAACCCAGAGACATATTACTTGGAGCTAAAGCAAGGGAGTCATCTTCTTCAATACAAAATTAATTTTCCTGTTTATTCCACTGCTTCTGAATGGGCACGTTCCACCATTTTATCCTTCTGCAATAAGCTGATAAAATTCATGTATGCTAGACAACACCATTCTTGAAGGTTAGTACCAGTTTTGCCAAAGTTCACTATTATAATAAGGAAACACAGAAAGTTTAGTGTAAGTAATTTTCCTCAGAGTTTAAGATTCCAAATATTCTATAGCTTAAACTTGTTGAAGCTATTAGTGATTTAGCTTACTAAAACAGCTGAGTCAAAACATCACAAAAGGCATTTGGTTTTCATATTTAAGAACTATTTTATCACTGAACTAACCTTTGCGTTGTTTAGTAAAATTTTTATTCCTTCTACTACTGTGTTCGTATCCTATTGCTTATCAAGCAGAGTATGCTATTAGCTTTAATGATAACATATTTAGAAAAAAGCAAATTTTAGTATTTCCAGTATTATTTCCAGATAGAACATTTCCTCTTCATCATATGATTAAATAAGAACATGGAATATTGGATGATGTAGTATAGAAAAATCCTAGAAGACCTGGTGACCAAGGGGCAAGTATGCAGAAAGCCTAACATGTCATCTTTGAAGCAAAGGACATGAACTGCAGAAAGGTATGGAAAAATATAGAGGAAATTTAATTTTTCCTAGCTATCTATTGATTTTCCTCAAATGCCAAAAGTGCATATATGATTCAATGACCTGGAAAAAAAAGACATTTTCAAAATATCACTAAATAATTCTATTTCCCTTAGCTTCAAAAAAATTAAGAAAGAGGAAAGCCTGGAGAAAGAAATTAACCTGAAAATAACATCTAGAACATTTTCAGTTATCAAAAGACCCTTTAAATATTGTAAGCTTATCGAAGATTGGAATACTTGTAGATATATTTTGCATCTTGCTATGTTTAGATCTTGGTTTCAAAAATCTGAATTTGTTACTTACACATCAATTACCTGTCAAAAATATGCAAGTGGCAAACAACCTGCTTCTTAATTAGGTGCAGCAATAAAAGAAATAGCCTGATTAATGGTGCTTTCTAGTCACATTTTAACTTAATAGTCTTCTCTTGAATATAAGTTTGCATTCAAATTTGTCCCTAACACGAGTGATGACATAATGAAACTTCATACAGAGAAACGACAGAATTCAGAGCCCAAACATTCAAACAGTATTGTTACTCTACTGGATATTTTACTACAGGAACTTCTCTTAGTAGAGGAAAAGATATTATGTCCTGAAGATCCAAAAAAGCCCAGAAAAAAGTTGAAATATCTGTGATTATTTATACTCACCAGGTGTTTGCACCACTGCTTGCAGATTCTTCTCCTGAAGCTGCTGAATTTTTTCAGTCTTGGCTTTGGTCTCTTTTTCCAGCACTTTAATTTTATGTATATACTGGTTATTCAAAAATTTCAAGTCAGATGTTTCATGTTCAACCCTCCTTAACGAAGCTTTCAAATCTTCAAGGGAGAGAAAAGCAATATTATCCCTCTTATTCACTATTATTTTTTCTAGCAGCACCAAAATAAGCATAAACAAAATCCTATATTCATTTTCCATAGCATAAAATTATCAAATACGCATACATTTGTGCATACTTTTACAAACACACAAAAAATACATTTATATATGTTTTACAAATAAAGACCAATTGTGGAACAAAGGCACGTTTATTAGCAGTATTTAATTTTCAACTGAAAAAATACCATTTCAAAGTACGAAAGTATAAGTTAAGATTTCTAACATTCTCATATCTCATTAAAACAGTAATTTGCAGAACTTCCAAAGTTTTTTGACTGAAGAAGAAATGTCTGAGCACGAATCTTAATTCATTAAAGGTACCAAACTCCATGACCACTCACATTCACTTAAAAGTACAGGTAAAAGAATCTGCAGATCAAGGATTTAGACACAATTTTATTTTGACATGGAAATATTAAAAAAAAAAAATCATCATTTGTATATTACCTTTAACATGACGATCAGACTGCTCTTTCAGTTTTAGTATTTCTAAATGTAAATCATTATTTTCCCTGGTAAGTCTAGCATTCTCTATTTTATAAGGTTCCAAAATAGTATCATAATTGCTGCATTCTTTCTCAGTTTTTCCAGAAGATAACTTTGCTCTGCGCAAGCTCTCAGTTGTATGAACTAAGTCACTAGGATAAAGGAGCATCAGATGTGTTAGCAATGTTATCAGCCTTCACACTGCAGAGGCAAATGTTTATTATGATCTGAGAAACAAAACCTTTCCCCCAAAAGGGGAAACAAATGAGTTCAAACAAAGGCAACAAAAATTCATGGCATGTAAGAAAAAAGTGAAAGATAGGAACCATCTATTTAAAAAAAAACAGTAAATAGGAAAGAACAGGACAAAAGAAAAGGCAAAAAAAAGAGAAAACAAAATAGTTGCAAAGCATATCAGGAGTCTACATCTGGTAAGTATAAAAGGTAGTGATGGAGAGAGTAAACCTACATGGTAGACACATGAATGAGACTTAATATTGAAGACAGATTACTCCATATTTGCCTACCTATGGTTCCTCCATCTGTATTACATACTAGAGAGCAACAGAACCAGAATAGCTACATTTGCGTGTCAAATATAACCGGATTACTATGGAAATGACTATGTTCTTAATAATATCAAAGCTAAAAAACGGCAGATGTAGTAACAAGGAAATCTGCAAATTTTTGGTTTTTTTCTGCTATGTCTTGTAAAAGGGGAAGAGACAACAAATTTAAAATTCTCTAAATGAGGCCATAATACATGGAGATGTGAATGTCTTATTTTAAGTCGCAGAACAGGCAACAGGGATTATTTTTTATACAACCAGTTATAAGAGTGTGTCCTTTTAAGCACATATCAATAGTGACTATTCTTGGCTCTCTTACGAGGTTAGAAAAGTTGAATTTTCCTATGCCATAGATCCTTAGAAGCAATTTTAGTAAATTAAATTCAATCTTAAGATGTTCCCATCATTTAAGCAAACCCATTTGACTTCATCAGACACTGGAACTTAATGTTAACTCTGAAATAACACTGCTAGAAAATAATCCTCAGATTAAGCCTTCTTCCTTACATGTCAATAATCAAACAATACCTACTGCATGATTACAATTTTTTAATGAATCTCCTTTTGAATACCTGAAAAGCTTTTCCACCAAAGGTAAACTGTCCACTCCCAGTGGGTGCCGATAGCCCAGCTGATTCAGACGTTTCCTGAGATTAACGAACCTTCGCTCTGCGTTTGCACTCATTGTAAACACACCTCAAAGCTGCTTTTGCCACAGTCAAGAAAAACAGGACCCTGCAAAAGAATGTTGGCTACAGCATCTGTCCTTTAGAGAAGAAAAAATACAGAAAAAAAAGTAATGGAAAAAACATTTTTAATCTGTAGCAAATACAGTGCATAAGCATGTCCTTAAAATTTAAGTAAATCAAAACGGGATCACTGCAACTGAAAAGTTTTAAAGATATTTAGATATACCTTTAAAAATAAATATTTGCCTTGGCAGCTAGCTTTCTCATTATATTTTGATTTTTTTGAATCATGGCTATCATTGTATCTTACACAATACAAATTGACAGATTACTCTGAAAAACTCATATTTTTTTCTTTCATATATAAATCTTACTTCCAAAGTTTACAAGCCAGTACTTAATATAATTTATGCCAACCATTTCTAAAATTGCATAAAATGTGTAAAATGTTAAAGACAGATTAACTTTCAACATCTATATTCTATGATAGAAAATAGGAAAGATAAAAAATACTGGTGTACTTAGTCATACTTGCATCATTTTCTGGAAAATACAGTTCAAGGATCAGAGAGCTGGGATTTTTTCAATTGACTGATTAGTTACCTTTTTATTACTAAACTGATCTAAAGGGAACTGGATCAGCATTACTGTGTCTGAATCGAAATGATAATTTTGTTTTTTCCAAGTACATTTGAGGGAAGAAAAACTTTTACATCATAATGTCCTTCTGAATTTAGACATAGAATGAGAAGACAAATCAAGTACTAAAGCTTCTGTTTCCTAATATGTGAAAACATCTGTTCAATAGTTAGAAATATTTTTGAAAAGTAGTTATTTCTGTAAAGCATCTTCCCTCACATTTTTTCAGAAGTTTCAGTATTAACTTACTGGCTTCAAAGACCTCAGCAGCCAAACTACCAATTCAAGGAGGTGTTGTTTGTGTCTCATATGAAAGGAACAGAATATAGAGATCACCCAAACTATGATCACAATCCTCCAGATTTTAAAAAGATATTAAATAAATACATGCAGGTATTTGAAAATAAAATTTATTATTAATAATAAAGTGAGGAAAATGTGCATGTTTCTCTCATATCTAATGCTGGAAAGTTACGATTTCATCTCATTTTATGAAAATGCTATAAAGAAGTCTAGCAACAGACCTGTGGTTGCCAAGTACTGCTCTGTAGATGAGAATCACCAGTCTTATAAGCACGGCATCTGTTCTGGGTACTACCAAAAATATTTGCTTGAAGAGGTTCAAGTCGTTGAGATACTAACTAAGCAATGGCATGATCAACAATCCCTTATATACTGTGATGGGATGGATGAAGGAGGAGGCAGTGCACTTTCTTTCCACCAGTGTACTAAGTGGAAGTCAAGGTCCTGATGGGTAGTAAATGCTCTTCATACTCTTCTGACAGCCAAAGATTAAATTAACAAGTTCCTGGTATTTCTGCATTAAAGCTGAAGATTCTGTGTTGAATTCAGGAAAAGTGTGATTGTGTTACTGTGTCTAGAATGAGTCTCAGGAATATATTTTGTATTACTACAGAAGAAAACTGGTAACTCCTGAGCCCATCTTTTCCTTAAGAAGATGTGTATCAGTTAAAAATATTAAATTACCTTAAAATAGTTCATCAGATTTGTTTAAAACCTTGTGTTTTAGAAAGAGCAAAGTTTTTTTTTCATAGTTGAATTGAGAAAGTTTTACAGAAGAAATATCATGAACAAAATTGTGTCACAGCTCGTACAGGAAGAGAGTTTTTCTGCAGTAACTGCAAAGAAAAATAAATGTACATATGTTAGCACTTCAGTAACTGCAGCTAGGAAGTATATAATATATAATCTTACTAAATACCTGCAATGGGCATTTAAGGTATAGTAACGTAAACATAATCCAATATTGAGAAGTACTGACAAATTGCTGGTTGAATCACCCTCCTTCCTCAAAACTGAAATTTTTAATTTAACTCATTACCACTGGAATCAATCCAGAAAGGGTATTATTTTATATTCCCTGGAGCCACATCTGAGCCAAATAAGCCCAGGAAATGAATAGATGTAGTATAGGTCCAAAAGGCATCCTGGAATGAATATAAGAATTGGAGTTGTTATTTCAGAGAACTTAACATAGATATTAAAGTCTTCAAAGACAATAATTGTCATACACCCTTTGTTGGAAAGAAATTATGTGCCAGTAATTCCAGACCTCTGCCATTACAGACTACCATAATTTAAATCTCATATCCTAAACGTAGTCTATCAGTAGTCTTACCATGACATGAAAAAGTATCTAGTAACTTCTACATGAGGAAAATTTGTTTTTCTAGGAATATAAAATCAATAAATGAAATGCACTGATTCAGTTGAATCCAAGACCTGTCTGACACAACATCCTGTGTCTCTTGACAGTTGCCACAGCAAGAGTATAAAAACTAAAAAACATGAGTCAAATCTTACTCCTACATACATTTTCTTCATATAAGCCTATAATGCAGGGCCTTGAAGGGCTTAAAGTTGGACTGAAATAATTATAATAGCACCTGACAGACCTTTCTCTGAGCAGCCACAGATACTTGGCTGTAGCCTTCGCTATTCATATGGGTTCCTAACTTACCATTTGCCTTTTTGATGGCTCCAAAGCATCGATTAGATGCATTCACAGTGACACATCTCACTGAGTGGCTGCTACCACTTAGAGACCACAGCACCTATCACTTTGCCTTTACTAACACTGCTCCTTAACTCTGGCATCATCACTCAGTCCAGTGAAACTCTTCTGACATGCTTGGACTGCATTTAACATGTCCACATAATGAGCAAATTTCGTCCCCTGCTGTTTAACCCACTCTTTCCCATTACTGATCAGTGTTTGTCATGGCTTAACCCCAGCTTGCAACCAAGCACCACACAGTTGGTTTGCTTACTCCCCCCACTAGCATAGGGACGAAGAGGAGAATCAGGGGAAAAAAAGGCAAAACTTGTGGATTGCCATAGGAACAGTTTAATACTTAAAATATAATCATAACAATAAGAAGAAGAGCAAGAGAGGTTGATAAAACCCAAGAGGTGCACAGCACAATTGCTCACCACCTGATGACTGATGTCCAGCCTGTCCCCGAACCACAGTCAGCCCTGTTCTGGGTACCTTCCCCAGTTTATATACTGGGCATGAAGTTCTAGGGTGTGGAATACCCCTTTGGCCAGCTCAGATCATCTGTCCTGGCTGTGCTCCTTCCTGGCTTTCCGTGCAGCTCCTCACCGGCACTGAGAAGTCCTTTGCTGAGAGCAAACACTACTTAGCAACAACCAAAACACCAGAGTGTTATCAACATTATTCTCATGCTGAATCCAAAACACAACATTGCACTGGCTGCTAGGAAGGAAACAAACTTTATCCCAGCTGAAACCAGGGCGCTTGGTGCTTGTTTGCTCTAAAGCATAGACTAGAGGCATTCACAGTGACGCATCTTTCTGAGCAGTTACTGCCATTTTAGACCACAGCATGTATCACTTTGCCTTTATTAACACTATTCTTTAGTGTTAATATTTTATTACTCAGTCCAGTGAAAATCTGCTGCAACCCTTGAGATTGCACTTAACATATCTATAAAATGAGCAAATTTTGTCCCATGCTGTTTAACCCATTCCTTCAGATCACTAGTAAGTTTTAAACAGCAGACAATCTTCTGCACATTCACTGTAAGGTAGTACTCTCTACTCTCTCTTTTAACCATTAGCTTCTTTTCTCCATTTCTGACAGAGACCTGTTTTCTTAAAAGCATTTGGTAAAGAACCTTCTCAAAAAGCTTTTTGGAAACCCAAGTTTTCTACATTATTTGCACCCAGTCAATTCAATCCAGAATATGCTTTTCTTTAAAGAAGCTTAGTAGCTTTGTGAATTACAACTGAGTCCTGATGAAAGGTATGACACACCTACAAGATGTATGTAAGTTTGCAAAGTACTGGAAAGCACTCTTAGCAGCTTTGGTATTTCCCAATAGATAGGCTATATTAGCTGCATAAATAGTTCACATCATTTATCATCTAAATATTTCTTGCAATTTAGTGCTACTGTGAAGAAAATCAAATTTCCATTTTCGATGAAAATAGAAAAGAGAAAATTGAACAGTACTTTAAATCAGCCATTTACTAAACAGGATTTATTAATATGTCTAAATGATTACATCTCTCAGTTGCTTGCTGAAGAGTATTCAGAGCCAACAGCCTCATTTTTTGCTCCCCCTTTGCTAATGAAGACTGCTGAAGGTGACAATATTCACATGCTTCATTTTATGACATGCCTGGATGGCTGTGAGCAGACTTTTGAAGATATAAATGCTTATGTAACAGAAATATGTAGCACCTAAGAACTGTTCCCTACTGTTTTAAGTCACCAGTGTCTAAAATTGAACCTTGATGTGAAAGATGGGCAATAGTGGAACCTCATATCCAGCTGCTCTAGGCTTTAAGTAGAAAATCAAGCGGGCATAAAATTGTGTGAAAGAAGCAATGTTAATAGGTATTATTCAGAGAACAACACAGCAAAACTGATGGGGAGTACATGTTAAGAAGTGTTGCAGATGCAATATTTGTGCTATCAATAAGAAAATGTAATAATAAAAAAGCAGAGCAAAGGTGGATCTCGGCCATGGAAGAAACAATACAGTCACCGAACTATGTGGACGACAAAACGACACTGCTAACAGTTGAACACAAAGAAATCACTATGGACAAAACCAGATTTCTTCGCTAAAGTGTGTCACTGAGTGCCAGAATGGTTATGGTTGGAAGGCAGCTCTGAGATCACCTAGCCAGGGCAGGGTCACCTGGAGCAGGTGACAGGAACGCGTCCAGGTGGGTTTGGAATGTCTCCAGAGAGCAAGACTGCACAACCTCCTGGGCAGCCTGTCACCATATCCTGTAAGTTCCCACTACAGCACAAGAAAACTCTTTCGATTATGAGCCTGCTCATCACCCGTCTCCCTAAACTGGAAGCTTTGCAGTCCTTCCAGCAACCCCGATCTGTACCTACAGAGGGGCGCTCTGCCCCTTTCCAAACAGGTTTACGCCACTTTTCCCCCACACTTACCACTAAAAGCAGGCACCGGCGAGCGGGGCGGCAGCGGAGCGGCCGCGATGTCCCAGCGTTTGAAATCCTTTGAAAATGGCGCGCGGAGCAGCGCCCGCTTCCGGCCCGTCACCGCAGCAACGGGAGGACGCGCCTGCCAGGGCCCGGCCTTCCCGGCCCGCCCCTTCCTCCCAGTCCCGCCTTCCCCGCCCCGCCCCTTCCCGGCCCGCCCTTTCCTCCCAGCCCGGCCTTCCCGGCCCGCCCTTTCCTCCCAGCCCGCCCCTTCCTCCCAGCCCATCAGCCCTCGCGTGGCGGATCAAACGCTTCCTGCTGTCCTGGGCCGCGGCGCCAGTAGAACCGGGGCAAGCGGCTTCGCCCGTGCGCAGACGGAGCGGCCCGTACCGACAGCCCGGCCCCGAGAGCCTCCAAGAAAGACGGAGAGGGACGTTTTCCATGGGCATGTAGTGACAGGAGAAGGGGCGAAGGGTTCAGAGTGAAAGAGAAGCAGGTTTAGCCAGGATAGGAGGAGGAAGCTCTTATTGTAAGAGTGGTGAGACGCTGAACAGATTGCTCAGAGAATTTGTGCATGCGCCACTCCTGAGCGTTCAAGGCCAGGCTAAATGGGGTGTTGAGCAACTTGGTGTACTGTGAAGTGTCCCTGCCTATGGAAGGCGGTTGGAACAAGAGGATCTTTAAGGTCCCTTCCAACACAAGCAATTCTATGAATCTCTGAAATCCAGGTGTTGCAATGTTCCTGATTCCATCTAGCAGGTTTGTTACAAAACTCCGAAGAAAAAACTCACATTCATACTAGTTTGTTTGGTTTTTTATTCTTGCATCGGTCTCTCAAAAAACATTTTACCTCTGTCTGCATGTTTATTTCACCTGTTTCTATCCTATATACACACCCCACCTCTATCCAAGAACTTGGCAATTTCACCAAGCTGTACAGAAGATCTACTCTGGCAGCTGAAGCGCCAGGAGGAGTGAGACAGAATTGAAAAGTAAAGAATAGTTCATCAAAAACCAAGACAATAAGAAATGCCTGACATTTACTATGCTTGCAAAATCGAAAGGAGAGGCAGACTCCTTTGTGATAAATGGAGCCAGAACTTGCAAACAAAGTGAGAGGTGCAAGGCTACCAGTGATAAATTATAAATCCAAAACCCTAAACCAGCAAGAACTAATCTCACGGTCTAAAATACGCCCAAAGGGCTAAGATGCATGCTCCAAAGAGAAAGTTAAAAAAGTTCAAGTGCGATGAAAAGTTCAGAAGCCTTCGTCAGAGAACCCCAACGCTCCCCAAATTGGAGGAGTGCAAACACAAAAGAACTTTTGGTTCATTTTAATACAAAGCGAAAGTAGGCAAGACTAGGGGGGGACTAAGACATGAATATGTATTAGGGGTATTGTGTAATCCTACGCTTTTAAGAAATAAATAGAGCAGTAGTTTAAAGTTTCGTTGTGCATGCTTTAAGGGGAATTATCCCCATGCATGCACCTCAGCACTAAATAAATGTATACCTACTTTATAACTCTCATTTCTCACGACTTATAAAGTCTTTTCCCTGTATCAGGAGAAAGGGTTTAGATGAGGTTAGAGTATACTGATACCACATCATATTTACTAAAATGACAGAAAAACAACGTGGGTGCAGAAATGGAACAACTCTTCAATAGCCAGCAGCAAAACAATGGAATTAACTCCTTCAGGTATTTTCACCTTTTTGAAATTACTCTCCACAGAAATAAAGAATATGATGAACATAGTTTAATTAAGAATTCTAGCCATAGTCACATTACATCTCAGAATATTAATTCAGTGTTCCCACTGCATAAAGTTCTACATCCGTACTTCCTAGAACAAGGAAGGGAAAATACCTGATAGTCTTCAATGCTTACATAATTTGTAAGATGCAAAATATTAGTGAAAACAGTAGTATTCTTTTGGCATACTACAAAGGTAGTGCTTACTGCTTTTGGCAAGAGATGGGATTATAAATAAAAATATTTGAATATTAGGGAAAGGGAAAAACTGTATCCAAGTGTTTCACAGAATTAATGCTTTCAAACAGTACTTCAGCCCAGTAGAAGCACAACAAATCCCCGAAGGTTTTATTTTCCCCTGAAAGGCATTTGAAGTAGGAGTGTTACTCAATATATATGGCAGTTAACTACACACACATGGAAATCCACCTTTTAAAACCCAGTAACGTATAGTGTTTGATTCCCTTATACACAGGCGCACACTTTCCCAGCTTCTCTTTCCCTTTCTAGAACTTAATGAGACTGTGCAATACTGGAGCAGTAGTCTAAAATATCCTGTATAGTGAATTCCATAGTAATTCCTGATCCAGGGTAGCAGCGAGCTATCAGCCCTTCAAAGTGCTTGTATTGTCGTATGAATTCATCTTGCATGGAATGCCACACAACCTGCCAAAGAAAGCAAACTTTAGGAAAAGTCAACTGGCACAGTACACTACATAGGTGAATTACAAGACATTGGCTCATTAATTGAGTTTCAGTTCAGATGTCATTTTACAGTTAAAGATTACTAATAAAGTTCAATAGATGGAGTTACTGCATTAAAAAAAAGATTGATGTGTTTTACCCATTAAGATCTGTAATGTTGACATGACTTGTAATAAATGTGGAAAGCAGAAAATAGTAAAGAAGATGGGGAAGTCTTCCTAATAGAGGTATTGCTTTTGTCTTTCAGGAAAACACCCTGAACCAGAAGAGTGCTATAATTAATGTTTCAGAGTTTAAAAAGCTGTTTAAACAAGCTTAACTCAAGTCTACTTATCATTTATTCCAGTGGAAAAGTTTACAGAGTGTAAGAAAAACATTAGATAATACAACTATCAGAAAATATATAATTAAAAGTATTCTGCTATAGTGCACCAGCTTAGTTTCACATCAGGTTACCCATTCATTTAAATCTACTCTTTTTTTGCAGAACAGATGTCACCCATTAATGGTCAGTTAGGGAATCAAAAAGGAAGTTTCTTTCTGAACTGTTTTTCTACCACTCTGGTCCAAACCAGTATTAAACAAATAGAAAGAGAGTAGGATTATAAAAAAACCCAAAAGCTGTACTCAAAATTTATGTTTTTAGAGTTATGCTGAACACTCTCACAGAATACATATGCAAAAGCAGTAAAAAAAAGCCTCTGCGTAACATTCTATGGTTTTTAAGACATGATTTAATTTACCTGAAGTAAGTTTTCTTCTTCACAGAGATGTTTGTCTACCTTCTTGTAGAGATTATCCAATCCCTTCTTCACTTCTTTACCGGGATATTCCTTTATAACTTTACGAAGCTCTTGTTTATTAAAAGCCAGCTGATAGCTTACTTCCTCTTCTCGTATACCTTGTGCCACACGAGCTTCAACGCCTTCAAAAAAATGCTAACAACAACTAATATATTAGTCACTATCACAAATCTGAGCTAATTAACTTATTTTGAAAAGGATATGTGTGGTTGAATCTTGATTCTGTTTCATAACTGTTGTGTTCTCCCAGTTTTTGTTTTTTAATTGGGCATGAAGTACTGCTCAGCCATAAACATTAAAACACAGCCCAACAATACAGCAGTCCAAGTACTCGCATAAAACTGAAACCAATCATTCCTAGAAGCAATCGAGCTTTTCTTTGCAACCTATTAACTACTAACCAATCAGCAATCAAAATCCTCAATTCAGGAGCTCATAGCCAGGGATCCAAATACTGGATCTTCTGGATGAACTCCCTAAGCACCTGAAAATCTTTTAAACCATAATTACACAAGGGCATATTTGTTCACAACTGCCCTCCCTTCTCACTGCCATTGACCAGTCTTCTCAACATAGTACATATAAAAGTTTTATTAAATAGAGGGAAGTACTTCTATGAACATGCAAGTTGAGCTCAACAGTGCATCAGGTCTGTATAGGACAGAGGTAATTCTCCAGTTAACTTTCTTCATAGCAGCCTGTATGGTGCTGTGTTTTGGATTTGTGGCTAAAACTGGGCTGATAATACAACGTTTTGGTTACTGCTGGACAGGTCAAACCTGACCAAATCATAGCACATAACATCATGCTCAGCTATAAAAATTAAGGTTGTAGTAGGCAGGGTTGGTGTTTGGCTTCAAGGTGGCTGTTGCTCAGAAACTGCTTGGGCATCAGTCTTCTTGTGAGAGGTAGTCAATGACTGCTTTTGCATCATTTACTTTATTTTTTATTCCTCTATCTTTCTTTCTTCCCTTCTCTGATTAAACTGTCTTTATCCCTGCCCCCAAGTTTTTTCACTTTTGCTCTTCCTATTGTCTTCCTCAGGAGAGGGGGGACTGAGCAGCAGTTAGCTATGTGGTAGCTAAGGTGTTGGTCAGAGTCAATCTACAAGTAGGAAACAGCAATAAACCATTTTAATTTTCAAAAAGGGAATACATCTTAAATGTCTCTGAAAATGGATACCTGAAATCCTGTTTATAGAAAAAGCCATGAGACATTCAAGTGGACAGAACTGAGTCTGAGCCTAAGTCACCACTCAGTTTAACATTTAGTTTAACTTCAGACATACAGAATTTTCCTGTAACTTTTCTTCTTGTTGAACAGCTCAGCAACTACAGCAAATTTTTCTGCTGTTGAGGTGAGGAAGATTATCCCAAAATCCTGATGACTTTTCCCCTCACCTTCTTCTTCCTCAAAATCATTTGCTTAAGGCATTGATGTTTAGTCAGTACTATTAATTGCCATGAAAAATTTGGTTATTTTCATCCAGGACTGTTACCCTCATGAGTACTCTTGGTCAGACATGCTCCAGTGCAAAATAATAAAATAAGACATCATAATAGATGCACAGATGATCATAAAGAGATCAAATAGCGGAAATAATACATTCAAAAACTGTCTAGTACCATTTAAATGAGTACTCAAATATACTCACATTTAATTTCTCAAGAGGCTGTCCAAGTGAGTAGATTACATAGGACTGAAGATGATCAGTGTACTTCTGTTTGGCTTCTTTTTTCTCAGCCTCCAGACAAGAAATTTTCAAGCGAGAAAGTGTTGCAAAAATATGATGGAAGTTCTCCATCATGACGACATCCCTGGGTGTCTTCTGGCTTTCATTAGCTACTTTCTCAACTAAAAGAAAAGAGAAGCAAAATACTTAGCAAAAGGACAACCAAATTCAGAAAATAAATAAACAATAACCATAATACTATCAAAAAAGGATTTTTGAATTTCATGTAACTGATTACCATTTGTATGAGTAATTGTCAGAATTGCCCCTAAATAAAACGCTACCCAAGAGCCTTCAAAAGAAGCAGCAGATACATACAGGGTCGAAGACAGTGAAATTTGTATGGCAAAAATGTCACTTACAAAAAGATACAAAATAATGAGCATGTATGGCCCCATTTATAGGTGTGAGGAACAAGTCACATTCTGGGGAGGCTTAGAAGCATGCTTTCAGTATCCCTAATAAATTGCACATGATAGAAATATTTAAGGTAAGTCACAGCAAAATCAATTCCCATCTTCACTAGGACAAAAATCTTCAATAAGGCAGTGGGGTTTTTTAAAATGTACTTCTTAATCTCCATTTTTGCTTATTAGCTTTATGGTCAAAATTACTGTCACTCCCTAAATTTAATAATAAAAATGGATAATTCTGTAGATAGATCTTCTACTTCTCCCTCTCCCTGCCAAAAAAAAAAAAAAACCCAAACCAAAACAAAAAGCAGGCAAAAAAAATTCTACCTAACCCTCCCTTACTGCACCTAAAAGCAGGCTGAAAGAGGATGGCTTCAACCAAGAGCAGTTAAGTCTCCATGCCTGTTCATCCATTAATCATTTTGCTGAGGCTACCAGGATGCTCATCATGAAAGTCATCCAGAGCACCAGGGTATCAGTAATGAGCACAGATTCATTCCAGTCAAAACACTGAACTGCTAATTAGGAAAATCTGCTACTGCCAATTTTTATTCTTCCTATATGATTTTTTTACAGGGGAAAATGAAAAAAGACAGGAAACCACTTCATACTGAGCATGCCAGGTTGCTGCCATCTCCCCTCCCTCTTCAGAGCCTTAACCACTTCCCTCTGTCACAACTCAAAGTTACTTCACAGGATGTACAAAGGGAAGTATCTATAAGTATATTACAGTTAAAAAGATTACACTTGCTCACAATAACAAAGACAACCAAAATTTCAGCACGGTCTTAAAAAAATCACCTGTTAATTGGGGCAAAATTATATATAAACAGGTGGAAACAATTATTTTAGTAACTATGATAGCTTCAGAAGACCTACCACTGTCAAAGACAGCTCTAATAAGTTTTATGTAGGCTTTATCTAGATCTCCTCGTCGTTCTGCATTTTTGAAAATTGATTCAGCAAGGGCTGCAAACTCTTCAAATTCAGCAACAAATGGAAGGATCCCAACTTTACTCTTCTTTGAGATTTTTACTTCATCCATCTGCTTCATCTGATTACTCTTTAATTTAAAACAGAACAAGTGTTAGGCTCCAGATCGTGTAACAACTATTAAAAGAAAAATGCAGACATACTGAAAAACTGACATTTATCCACCAAAGACAGAAATAATTTTTTCAATTAGTACATCTATTTAGTCTTTCATCCTTTTTACCCTTAAAATTTTTAAAGTAAAATAATTGGAAAGAAAAATGAAAGATGGTCTTTTATTCCCCTTTATTTACTCAGTATTATGAAAACAAACACCCACCCCAAATTTATGCACTAGAAGCAATTAACAATTTTCATCTTATAATCTAACAAGGAACTTCACTTTTCTGATTCAGCCAAGCTAACAATTCCTTTTGCTGCCAGAAGTTTCTTTAGTCTTTT